>DWEI01002620.1:0-14029 GCA_018245875.1 Mysoria ambigua | reverse complement strand
GTCTTTATTGGTACAATGTCTCACAAGTTATTAAAATATGCTCTTCAATGGTAACACATATGTATAATAGTTCAAACTGTCAATATGTGCTGGTGTTATCTCAATAATAGCTCGCATAATAATTATGATTCGTAACAAGATCCAGCGAATAATGTCGGTGTAATAACGGCGAGCGGTGATCTTGTGCTATCGCAGTGACCGGGCTCTTATCGGATTAGCGTGCGGTTGTCCGAGACGTATTACGTTGTTAAGTGCGATCGCCGCCGCGGAGACGGAGGCCCGGCCGCAGCCGTCTCCGCGGCGGTTACATTCACTGAATTCCCGGCCGCATTTTTCCCGAGCCCGATCGTCCGCAGCTCCATTTACAACGTCTACACACCGCGCCAGTTCCTTTTACGCTTTTATTTACGCTCCTTTTATTATTTTTAAAAGTCCGTTTGTTCCTCGCGCGCCGGCGAGCGGCGGTTATATATTTTTTTGCCGCCGGCCTCCCGGCGACCGTGTGTTGTTGTGTCCCTCGCTTTTATTTTTATTTTCCTGCTTCTTATTATGGCGTTCGCTTTTTTTATTTTTCATTTTATTATTACGGACTTGCGTGTTCGTTGCTTTATTTTTTTTTATGTTCAAGAGTCGAGTCTGTCTTGTTGTTTTTTCATTAATCGCGCCTCACACCGAATTATGGTCATTAAAGGATAATTTGTATTATGGTAATTTGGGATGCGTGTAATTTTTATTTCGTGATAGGAATGTTTTTGTGTCGAGGCTGAGATTGATGAGTTATTATGTGTGTTTAATTTTTATTTCTTTTGCATGAGTACTTCATATTATTACTCACTACTTATCCTACTTAACTACTGCTCGTAATATTGCATATCGGAGCATTTATCACATGTTGCAAGACACTGGTTAATTTAATTATTGACATACAATCACTCTAGGTTTCTTGTGAGATAGGCTGAGAGCGTGGAGTGCTAAACCCTCATATACCTGACGAGCTTCTATATTGAATTGTATTTTATATTATTTGTCTTTTGCTCACCAGGGTCCACCGCAGCCCGGGCAACCAATCAAATTTACCGTTGGCGAATCATGTGATCGGATAAAGGAGGAATTCAACTTTCTACAAGCTCAATACCATAAGTAAGTATCGATCAATAACCTTCGCATCTGACAAAGACATGTCAAATAATTGATTTTACAGCTATCAATACTAAACGAACATTAGTCACTCCGTTATTCTAAATCAGTTACTACCTAATATAATTTTTAATTGTGCACATATTTATATCAAATCCATGGTATCATGTCATATGAAAACATGTCCATAATATGACTTCATACCGAATGTCCCCTCCCAGGTGGAGATTTAAATCCGAGCCGTATTCAATATATCCTAGCTAATTATGTTAAATCCTCTCAAAACGACCCTCCGAGAAAAGCACCTAAGCTCGTTGCAATGTTGACACTAATACGCCGTTCGGGGTACAAGTGCGCATTATAAATAAAAACTACAAGTAAGTCGCGCAAAAAACAATGAACAGGTTGTATAAAAAGACGGCTGAGCTTGAACAGGACCCGCGGGGCTCGGGGCTCTGTACAATTCACTTTTATCGTCTCTTTTTGTCGCGGTACGTTTCTATTGTACACGTTTGACAAACACAATCCTGTCACAAATCATTCCGAATGTGAGACAGTCGTGATTTTTGGATCTGTAGTGTTTTTAAGGAGTTCCATAGAATCGCATTTCGAGTGTTAATATGGAACGAATTAATCTGTCAATTGCAATTTTAAATACAGTACTTTCAATTGCGTTCTGCACGCATGCGTAAATAAATGTATGCAAATTCTCTCACTTAATAAGACAACGACATTAAACTTTAACTAGTAATGTGTGATATTTACAATGATGTTTAAATCAGTACTACGTGTTTTATTCGAAACGAGCACTGTACCTGGAGTGGTTTTCATATCGATCTGCGGACTACGGTATCCCAAAAGTCGCCATATCGTTGTACGAAACCCTTATGTGTAAGACGTCGCTATCCCCTGGTGAGAGTAAAACAGCTAAAAGAGGCTCATCCGGGCTTCCGAGTAGCCGGGTATCTGGCGTCGTCCCCCACATGTCCCTTTGTGAAAGCTAAGTAGTATTTTACATTGAAAAAACTTTCGTCCTCTTATTGTTGAGCGCGAACTTCGGAGACGTCGCAATACAGGTAGAGATAGGTAACAGGAAGGGTGAGGACAGTTTGAAGCGATCCTGTGAGCTCCATGACACCCTGACGAATTCCTCAATCTTGGCGATATTTTAAATTAATAGCAAATTGTATTTTGCTTTGAAGAACATCCTTATTTATAAACATACTTTACTATTTACAATGGATCTCTAAAAAATAATGGCCGACTCAATTAACATACTTCGTACGCCGCGGAGCATTCTGATAAAGCCTTAACTTTACATCTAATTTTCATGATAAAATAATAATAATGCATATTGTGTACACAGTAAAAGGCTGGAATCACGTACTATAAATATAAAGTATATGTATAAATTTGTATGAACCTTTCAACTAACATATTTACGAGTACAATTTTTCTATTATTGCACTTCGTTATTTGGTCCCTTGGTGTAGCCGTATCAAAGCGAGACCCGCGCGAACATTGTTGCACCGTACCTGCATATCTAGAACAGCGGCTAATACGATAATTGTATAAAACTTAAGTGGATTGGTGTGCTCTTGACGAGTGTCGCGCGGCTCAGTGGCGCTGGCGGGGAGGGGAGCTGTACGACGCCGGCTGCGAGCGCACGGCCGGCGTCGCCGCGTGCGTCGCTCGCGCTCCGAGCGAGTGTTGATTGAATTATGCGAACTCTTATCAGATAGCGCAGCCTGGTGTCGTGTTTTCGGTATGTCCGTAAGCGGTGCTATTAAAGTTATTTATAATAAGAGAGTGGATGAATGTTGGAAATGTGTTTTAAGCTTGTATACTTATAGTAGATTGTCTAGAAACTGCTTTGCAGTGGTTAATGATGATAATGACCACATTCAGTTATAATTGCTTCTATAAAACATGAATAAACAATATTTGGATAAACTGCGTAGGAGAAACACTTCACGTTACATATTTGGCACTTTGAGCTCTTTGCCTCCCCCATAGGAGATCTAGCGTGATAGTATAATAATAAATAATGTAATAATGTTTTTCCTATCAATTCAAATTCCGATATTGAAGCAAATGTGACAAAAGACAATGCTTATTAGTTAGTTTCATTTCTTGTCTGGCAGAAACATAGTATAAATTTTGGCGGGCCAGTGGACATTGAATATAAATCAACTCAACTTTTGAGTATCAGAACCAGAAGCCTTTTCCCATCTAAGGACATGTTAAGAATGCCTCAGTTAGAACGGACGAGCTTTGCATGGGACCACCAAGGCATAATTAGGATTGGCATAGTACATAAATCGGCAGTCCGTCAACAACGAAGTTGCACATAACACTAATATTTTCTTTTAAAAATTGAACACATATCTCGTGTGATCCTCGTGGCATGTAACGTAATCTACAGCTTTAATTCTCTTGTTGCAGTTTAAAATTGGAATGCGAAAAGCTGGCTAGTGAAAAAATTGAAATACAAAGGCATTATGTCATGGTAAGCATTCACAGTACATTAAATTTACTTTAAGAAACCTGATCATAATATGTAAATAAAAAAAAATCATAAAGGTAGTTGCAGACGAAGTTATGATATAAATAAATTGTGGAAATATGTTAATAGTACATTATTTTTTTATAGTAATGGTCTAGTGTTCTCATTTGCATATAGCTATAAAATGCATTTATGTCAAAAATATTTAAACTGATGTAACAATCAATCCTCAAAATATTTAAACTGATGTAACAAGTTATCACGGTATCGTGGAGATAAATATCGCGAAGACATCACAGCTACCACCTGTGGTAGTTCTCGCAATATATATTAAATATATTAAAATATGTATGTGAATTATGTTTAAGTATATTAAAATATATTATGCCTCCGTCTGTCGCATCCTTAACCCATGAAAAATGTCTCCATGGCAACGATCACGAAGAGATAAACACGTCTCGGAAGCCCGACGGTCGCGTCGGCTCCCGCCGACCAATTCCCGTCGGCCGGAGCACCGAGCACTTCATTTCACAGACCCTCCGTTATTTAGAGATAATCGCCGACACAAATATATGTGTTTGTTATGGGACAAGTGTTGTATTATGAGTCGTATTATATCACTCCCAATGTTACAAGAGCTAGTCGTCCTCGTATCGAAACACTTAGCGTGAAGTTTATATCGGCGATAAAATCTATAACATTGTTCGAACTGAATTGTGTTATTTCAATTCATACATGTTAATACACAGTTTTAACTAGTATATAGTATCTATTGTATTGTAGGATTTTTATATGTTGTACATACATGATGAATAGGTACATATTAGAGCAATGTATATGTATATTAATATTAAGCTAAAATATAGCCGCGATTCGATTAGAAGTCATTTGAAAAACAAAAGTGTTCGTTTATTGCATCTGATATTCAAATTTTAATATGCATACATTAGCAGTTAACGACGCGCAGGTATAATAATTTTATCGCTGATAGCACATAATTAGTCACGAATGTTTTGTTTGTTTAATTGCCACTAGAAATATATTAACCGTCGTACTTGGTACGAGACGTGTTTATTGTAATTTGTCATGAACATGTGTTAAACAGTCGACGTCGGCCGCAATTGGCCTCATGCGCGGGGAGACATTTTTCAGAAATGGGAATAGATAGCTGGCAACACTCGATCCCCGCGCGGCGGCCGCGCCGTTTATACATGAATCACGATTAAGTGTTGCCAAATCGTTTGCAATTTATTTTAATACGCTCAAAGAGAAAATTTTCGCGTGCACTTTTATGTGTCGGAAACACTTCTGGCCGGCATCCAAACTGCGCTACTACTGCGGATGTTTAGTCACTCGCCTCCAATGATTTGAGGAAGTTAATCTGTGCCAAAAGCTTTCTATGTCGCGCCGTACAATGTAGCGTATGCCTAATGACATCGATCTGGCTAAAACCCGCTTTTGTGTTTCAGTACTATGAAATGTCGTACGGTCTCAACGTGGAGATGCATAAACAGGTACGTACGGTCTCGTTACATTATTTATATAATCACATGTGTCATTTTGAATTATGTCAGGGTATATTGTTACTTGGAACCAAACGGATCCGTTGTCGAAATGTATCAGCCGATGTCATATTATTTTGATCGACCCAAAAAAAATGTTTCCACAATCCGAGGTTGTTCGATATAAATTGATACGACATAACCGTAAAACTGTTATTATTGGCCTTCGGTGTAATGATAAGCGGGGTAGAATTAGTTATTAGAAAAAAAATTGGCGCAGCGCGTTTTTGGGGTAACGATTGTTTGACATGGCGCCCAAGGCGAGGGCGGACATAATAATTATACCCTAATCATCCTCTGTCGAATCACTCCAGACACGATTATTCAGAGTATTCAAGTATAGGACTTTTACAAGCATACGCAATTTTCGTGTATTATATTCGTAAACATTACAATGTTTACGAATATAATACACGAAATGCCTTTGTATTTCAAATCGAAATATCATTTGCTATACATAGCAAATGATATTTCGATTTCGTTTCAAAATTGTCATTTAAACTCACTTCATCTGTTTTCAAGTGTAGGTATGTACATAAATTTTGCGTAAAATGACTTGCTAACTCACGACGTGGGTGTTAACGGGATTGAAAACATAAAATGTTTTATATATAAATCTCTCTCGCCGCGGTCTCGCGTCTGTTATGACGACATTTGTTTTCCTAAAATAGGTAGTACACTGTGATCGAAATATTATTTGGGGAGCCAACTTCCAACAAAGTTCCCCCTAATATTCAACTGAAGCAGAGATAAAGTATCGTTTGCAGAATCGCGTTGAACTCTAATAGGGCCAGGGTTAACAGAAACTTTTATATGTTACAGTCAATTTGGACTGCTCGATAGTTAGACATATAACAATTTGTACCGACTGATATTTGTGTCTTTAGTTGAATGTAAGAGTATGTGGGCATACTACTGGTTGAAATTCGTGGGGCCGAATTTCCTCTGAAATGTATTTTAAATGTCCATGCATGTACAATGTAGCAAATGATTCGTTCAGTTGTTACGGACATCCCCGCTCTATTGAGCTTCGATGCTTATTTATATTATTGCTGCATATTTGTACTCGACAGCCCTAACCGCAGGCCCCCAATAGCCATGGCAACGAATAGATATTACTGTCGTGCGCCGGGGGTTCGCGCGCCGCGGGGCGAACGACGGGGGTCGGTTCTAATCTGTTGATTTTACGCTCTCCAACCCCACGGCTGTACGGTTGCCAAATAGAAACTTAATGTCAGGACAGAGTCCGGCGGGCACAGCATCCGATGTCTCGTCCGGACGAAACGATATTTGTTATGGTCAAAGTTTTCACATTGCGGTCAAAATGTTTGTAGTCTGCGTTTTTTTTTGCACATTAAAAGTGACGTTTATTATAAATGCAATATTTAGGTTTTAATTGTGCAAATTGAATTATCATGTGTGAAAAGTTTTTTTTTTTTACTGTAGATTAAAAAAAGTTCTCACGGTTAGACATAATACGTTATTCATGTATGAATGAGTATTTGCAGATATTTACCCACAACATTGCATCGTAGCGTTTTAAACTAGTCACGATTTGTATACATTATACAAAATTATTAACCGAGCTTCCCCTTAAATCTGAACTTAACTTTCACTGCAATCGGCTATCCGCCGAGTGGAGGCCCGGCCGTGGAACAACCCCACCCTTGTCCCGTCCCCTCTTTTAATAATAACTATATTTTAACACGTCCTCAAAACGGAACCAGAATCAATTTACGTCTCACGAATGTCTAATAAGAAACGTTCGTTTCACACATTCGTTCCCACGTGGAGTGTTGTGCCAACTGCTTAATTGGCTTCAAATTATACCCAGCAAGACATGCCGAGCGTGTCTTCTCGCTTTCTATTTATTTAAATCGTACAAATTACAATATAATTAATATTTATTCGGAAAGAAATGTGCTTCTACATACATTACAGTTGAGCCACCGCTCGCAAACGTTCCATGATTATTTAATCTCGGAGTGTACCTACCCCCTCCCCGTAGGATTTAATATTAGTAGTCTTTATAAACTCAGGATAATAAAATTATGAGTTTCTTTATGAAATTACACAATAGCTGGGCCGGAGTAAAGTTTATTTGTTTAGGGTCTGGCAAACTAGCGACGAGGGTGATTTAGAAGGGTCGCATTGTTTGCGCCGCGGCGGACAGATGCCGGCCGGCTCGATGCTTGAATGCGCTATTTAGCGTACACTGCTGCGCTTCATTGTAATGGATTATTACATTAGCACTTAACACGCTCAGTCGAGCGGCAACCGGAGCCCTCTCTGCTTCACGCGGCTTTGTGGAGCGGCTCACGACTAACACAATAACAACTAACATTCCTTTTTTTCTTTGTTCGAAATTATACTAGTTTTTTTTCTACAGCGTTGCGTGATAATTATACGTAGAATAAAAAGAACGTAAAAGCATAAACGACGATTATTGAGTCTGCCTATTGTTCCAATTAGCAAAAGTCTTCACGTAAACACATTTCGAACGAGTGGTGGTTCTGAAAGGTCGCTACGTGTTCCATCGCAGTGACGCAGACACGCCGGTAAGGTTCAGCTTGCGCGGCGCCGGCGCAGTCGTGACCGCGGCGCGGCGGTCGGCGTGACCGCGGCTAACGCGCGTTTTCCGCTCTTTCCGACGGCGACTAATTGCTTAGATTTTCTTTTGTTAGCCGCGCGGCCAGAGCGGCGCGACCGTGCCGAATCACACCTACTTACGCCGTGAATTGATTGTTTCGTCTTTGTGCGGCCGCATCGACACGGAGACTTATTGTTCGCCGCCTCGGGCCATTATTCACGCCCGAGTTGACTTGCACGTTGTCGATTATTGCAATAGTTTCCGTATTTAGATTTACAATGCGACTAGCGTATAACCCGTTAAGTTGTGTTCTTTGTAATAAACCATTGTGGATATATAAGTATGTTGTAATAAACGAAATAGTAGTACAACCGTCAAGAATGGGAGTGACGGACTTATTAGTGATTTCGTATAACGTTATTAATGTTGCGCTGACAGTGCGCGCTGCATTGAAGTCAATGGTTGAAGAGCAATAAATTCATAACGGTGGAGTGATTTCATGAAGTGTCACGAGTGTAGAGACAATAGGGTTGTTCGGATCGCGAATGGAGTACGACGGCGCGCGGCGGGACGTCGATAAAATACTTTGTCGCGTTTTACGAGCGTCGACACCCCTACAGCGCGTCCGCCCCACTGCACACACCGCGCCCCCTGACACGCGTGTTATGAAATATCAATGATGTGGACAGAGTAGTATGTCCTATATCATCAAATCTGTCTATAAATTGTGCTGTATGATTAATATCTTGCTTTAGTCAATAAGTATTTTACATTATTATTGTTCTTTTTAAATGATTAACGGTTTCTTTATTTATAGGTAATTTATTATTCAACGTATAATATTGAGTTGTGTTTTTAATAATATGTTTCTGCATAAACAAGTCGCCCTCTTCATTTTTCTCGAATTGCCGCACCACTAACACGAGCAATTCTCAAACGAATATCAAAAAATACTATATTCCTAACAAGAATACAGCGGGCAAAAGATAAACATAACATCAATTACGTAAAAACTCTTCACCCTCAGCACGGTTCAAATTTACGTTAGAGAATATCCGTGTAATGTAATAACGCGAGGGTTCCTGCGATGCGGCGGCCACCGCGGGCCAGTGATTCCGCCCCGGCTGAAATTATTCATACGCGGGCGGAGGAGTGTTTACCCTTGCATTAGGGTCCGCTCCGCTGATAAAAACGTCGCACGTGCGCGATCCGCTTAGCCACCATTTATAACGAAACACTCGGGGGACATGCGATGTCTCTAATCCTGTTTGTTTTCGACCTCGCCTTTCAAATTAAAAAATGCAACGTCAAATACAAACCGCGCCGCGAGCGCACGCACCCGCGCGTGTTTCGATTACGTCACTTGTTCTAATTACGCAAACCGTACGAATGTCGTTTTGGAATCCGTGAAATATTGGAACGGATTTAATTTATTTTGCGTATTTAATTTATTTTTGCCTGGGTTAAAATCTATAGATATGGTGATTACGCGTCGCGAAATAAATTGGATACTTAATAAACACCGTTCGGGTCAGAAATCATTCGACCGGTCATTAATTATTCATTAGTCGATTAAATCTTAATTCTAATAGATCGCTGTTATCGTACTATTTCATACATAATAACGTGTAATTTGCTTAGTTTATCTATTTAGCGACTTAAGATAACAAAGCAGAGATAAAGGATTAGGCAGATAGGGACTTTATAATATCATAATCAGTAATGAGTGATTGGTACTGTATTAATGTTTTGTAAATACGGTAACTGCGCACGATAATAGGCTCATCCCCTATTTCACAATGAGTGCGTGCGTGCTACACTCTTCTGCTTACCTGTTTCGGGGTTACAGTCGTGATGTTACGTTTACCTCAAATTATAAAGTGCGTGCCCAGGGCGGCGTGGCCACGTATGACAGAGCTCGGTGTTCACACCGGCGCGCGAGCAGTCGTCAAGAGCCAGCATAATGAGTGCGCTATCGTCTGTATCTACACGCTTTGTGTCGCGTTAACGAACGCAACGCACCACGAGTCGCCCCAGCTCCGCGCCGACGTTATCTCTCCGTCCGACTGCGCAGCGCGACAGATGGCGCTTGCAATAAAACCACTAAACGCGATATCGCCCGCCCGGTACCCCTTCGCCCGTATTATTTGATCGGGGAGTCAAATTAAAGGATTTACCCGGAGCCCTCGCCGCGACCCTCGCTCGACAACAATCACCTCTGTATTAAGTCTAATTGTGTTTTCGAATTCGGACCCTATAATGATGCCGGGGACCCGGTACATCCATGTGAAAAAATGGGGCGTAGCGCGAACGCTCCCCCATATTCTATTAAAATCGATGTACGGTGTTTTCCTTCGCGATACAAAATACAAAACGGAATGTCCGCGACGCTATAGATTAGTGATATCGATTACGAATATGTCGGCAGCCGAACGGCATCGTGAATAATGTACGACGTAGCCATTTAGCACTCGAACGGCGTTATCGCTGATACACTTTAATCTTGCTATCTTATTCTTGTGCAGGGATCTATAGCGGGATTTCGTTACAAGTGCGCATTTCGATTGCTGTCATCTATCTATTGCTCATACTCTGCGTCGATATGGAACTTATCGGAGCCATTATGTGAAAATCCGGTAGGTATGTAAAAGTCCGTACGTTGCGGACGAAATGCGATCCGACGTTCCGGACACGGGCAGCGGCGCGCGCTTAACTTTATTCTAGAATATCTCGTTTATTTGCCGCCCCTCGGCGCCGCCGGCAGCGACGGCGCGAAACTAATTACGTCGAGTGGGGCTCCGTGGGCCGCCTTAATTGCACTGATTGAGACACGGATATTGATTTCGAAACAGTTTGTGTTGATACCGGTCGGCTCGCGGCGGCCGCAGCTCGCGCGTGAAACGGCCCTCATGAATAATGGACGCCCTGTTCGCTCCTTCGCTCTTCATTTAAAACAGACGATTTCTATTCGACTCGTAAGCTACACGCCTATGACTCACTCGTTTACCATTCGCTGCGATGCTCCGTAAAAATGCAGCCGGAGCGGTGTTAGAATTTTAAGAGCGCACATTAACATTATTGCCTCGAGTAATGAAATAGAATTGATGTTTCAGACGAATGTTATGGTAATAAAGCCGTGAGTGTCGTCGACACCCGCTCGCACGAGAGCGATATAACAGTTTTGCGGCGTCGTACCCGGCAGACTGTTCAAATAGTGGAACAATTCAAACTAGAAAAGGGGTCGTGCAAATAAAGAGGGTGGCGGCCCTCAAATCTATTGGCGAATGAATCCTTCACTGTAAATTTACAATACAATTACATGTATGCCGAGTCCAAACAAATGTACGCGGTAAATTTTAAAACGGACTAAGTTCATTTCGTTGAAAATTGTAACTAGTATTTGATCCCTAATTATAAAATATTAATACAATGTTGTGACTACCAGTCACAACATTGTATTAATATTGTGCTTGGTGTTGCTAAAA
The DNA here is from genome assembly GCA_018245875.1 of Mysoria ambigua. Taxonomy (NCBI): domain Eukaryota; kingdom Metazoa; phylum Arthropoda; class Insecta; order Lepidoptera; family Hesperiidae; genus Mysoria; species Mysoria ambigua. The sequence continues at coordinate 2,749 of DWEI01002620.1, read as the reverse complement.
AAAATGATATAATAAAATTACTAAATGATATAATGGCCCGTGTATCTTTAATCGCGATTAAAATCAACGTTTAAAGTGGAATGTGTTGTGTGAATGTGCCGTGCGGTCGCGTGCGGCGCCACTTGTCGTTGCCGCGTCGGCCACCGTCGCCGTCGCGCGTCGACCAACGTACGCACGCAACTCGTTAACGTGTCGTGTGCCTTAATCGCGAGTTTTGTTTTTGTTTCCACTACTTAGACCCCTATGAAATTGTTTTTTAGATTTTTTTTATTTCACTATCACGTATGCTTTTGTATAAACGGTCGTTAAGTATTAAATACGTCGTGTTTAAAAAATTTAATATTTGTCATGAAATCTTGTATTGTATATTGTTGAACACTGTCGTGAGTTTTACAAAATGTTCATTTACAATATTATTACCTATTATTATTACAAGTATCAAATTTTGTGAACGTACCCTTAAAAATATTTTAACGCAAACCTTGCAATGTGTGCCCTCCAACGCAGCTGGTTAAATAGCGAGCGAAGAATAAGTCGGGGTGGGGGCGGCGCGGTGCGGCGCGCCGCAGGTTGCGGTCGCGGGCCGCGCCGACCGCACGACCTGCTCGCTAGTACACTGCGTTTAAAATATTACCTGCAAATTCTTCACAGAATATAATTTAATTCAATGCTCGGTTTGTGTTTACAAGCTGAATTAAATAAAATTGTTGGGCGTATTATATAAATATTGGAACGAACTTCCAATGCAGTTCTGTATTCGTGACGGTTAAATGGTTACGGTTCTTCATATGAATAAATCGCTACATTTCTCTTATTAACATTTTTATTGTACAAATAGTTCGAAGTAACTTTGCAGCGTTAAGACCGCATTTATGCCGTAGAGATCTTTTGTGAATCTTCTAAATTTTATCTTTATGAAATATAAAGAAACCAATAGTCGGTGTTTATTATTGCATTATCAAATATGTACGTACATCTTAGCTACTCATTAGGGTTATATCTTTCATTCAACCAACCCGCCCTTGGCAAGCGTGGCTTACAATGGCCTTAATCTAAGAGGATGGAAGTTTTGTTATTGATAGTACTATATCAAAGATTGTATGCGATTGTAGTTATTTTATAGCCGTTGTTATTTAAGTAAACAATTATGTATCTCAATTTAAAAGCGCAAACGAAAACTCACTGTTCAATTAAAAACATCTTGTCGCATCTTTAGCACATTTTCATCATCCATTTCGACATTTACATATCGATAATTACGAATACGTATCATATGTGAATAATAATTAATATGTTAATCGAAAACATTAGCGTTAATGATATTGATAATCAATGAAGTCATTGGATGAAATATATTTAATTAATTATAACGTTAGTTTATTCGTGCCGGTTCGTTTTTATAATCGAATCTGCATCGCCACATTTGTTTCTTATTATATCGACAATGACAATGTCCAACGCGTGGATTGTGGGCAAATCCCGAATGACACACGTGTAAAACATGTTTATATATACATATAACATTTTCGCTTCCTACAGCGCCCGGATATGGAATTTGTGATTGACGATCTAGTACCTATTCATCTACCTATGTATCATTATACTTTCAATTTTAATGCCATGAGAATATTGGCATTACATAGGGAACACACAAGCTTCTGCGCGTAGGCAGCGAGTTGCCGGCGGTTCAATGATGCTGCGTTACGACAAGGGGTAGGTGCAGTTACGATACGCCGCGAGCGCACTGTGCTCCTTCCCGTCGCGCACAGTCGGCGCAAACTGACCCCTCCGCCGCACGCGGCCCGGACATCTGTTCCGTATTTGCTTCGACGTTGCTTCATACATTTGTTAATAGTTCTGTTCTCTTCGGCACCCGATAATACAATGTTGTTTTAGTGTTGCTGTGATTTTGTGGGGTTCGTGTGTAATAAAACACGCAAGTGATACTGGACGACGGGGTATTGTTTCTCGAAAATGTGCTTTCGGTTCTTCTACCCTCGTCAGTTTTCTTACCTGCTCATCATCATAAAGGTGTTTTTGTACGTCTTTCAAAATATAGTTCTATTTGAATGACAAATATATGAAACAACTTAAAATAAAGCAACTTGAACTTATTACATAATAAACTAGCACACAAATTGAGATGTTTAAAGCGTTTTAAACATCTCAATCTCATAATCTGATAACACATGTTCAGCGCGTGTGATCCACGTTTCGGTGCGTGTGAAGCACGCAGTAAGCAAGCGATATCTGTAAACATTGGAATGAGCCTGGAATCCTGTTTTAGGATTTAGATTACTATACTGACTGCTCGATGCCGGCTGTGGTGGCGATGGTGCTTCCATCTAGGCGACCATGATGTCAACTAACGGTTGCGGTACTGTTGTTTGTTGAGTAAGAACATGTGCCACTGCTCCCACTGCAGGCCCAACATGTGGGTGCGCTACTTCCATATAAATGAAGCGTGACGTGGTAATGAAGTTCATTCACGTCCACACTGCCGCACAGTTAACGTTGCCTGATAAAATGATATTGTATAATTTTATTTTTTTCAAATTCCGCCATATTATTTAATATCACAATAGACGTGTAGGAATTTAATATTTTATTAGTAATAATGAACGTAAGATACAACTGCCTCGTTGGTCGTGTTGGTTGCGGGTGTGACTGTCGATCGGGAGGTCCCGGGTTCGATTCTCGGGTCGAACACTACAAAAATTTTCTAATTTAGATTTTCTAGTAGTGGTTC
>DWEI01002619.1:0-14031 GCA_018245875.1 Mysoria ambigua | reverse complement strand
TACTATGTACATGTAAAGCAAACATTCGTGAAAACGTACAATAATCTTCTGCCTACCACTTCGAAAAATACGGGCGAGGTGTAACGAAACTGTTCCACGAGTGCTAGTGCTATATACAGTTTAACTTTAGTTTTTTGTCTTAGAACACTTAATTACTTAGAACTAAGCAGCAAAACTATTGTAGAGAATAAGAGCACTCCGAGGTTATGTTGAATACAGTTAACTGATATGTGCTCATGATATGTATCATTTACAAACATTTGTAGAAACTACCTACCCTCACATTGACTAATACCATGAAAGCGTTCTGTGTCAGTCCAGATAAGAGATCCAGATAAATCAACCAATAATAGCACTCGTGGTTCCCAGTCGGTACACGTTTGGTTTGAGGCTAGCAACGCGTATGTGTGTAAGGAAATGTTAGCGAATTACTATGTACAACAGAACAAATACGAATGGAAAATAGAACGTCCCTTTGAATTCATTTCCCTAGCTGCCTCTGATGCCGGAAAAGGGATGCAATCAAATCGTAATAAAGCATTGAGAGCCAGGCGATGTGGACATATTAAAAAATTTATTCCGTTAATGGGTCATCTAATATTCCGCTCGCTCGAGGACCGAACCCCTTAAAAATAAATTTCAGCTCACGAACGGACGGCCGGAACAACCGTTCATTTTGTAATTATTTTCGGGCTTTATCACACCCGAATACTCTCTTAATTACACACCCATTTTTAAAATCTCCATTATAATTTTTATTTATGGCCGCGACGCATCGCGTTCCCCTCCCTATACGAGTGTATGTACATATGTATATCATATATCTCATTTAGCCTATGTAACCTCGTGACCTCTGTTTGCCACGAGAATATTTCTGACACAGAATTGTTGCATATATTTTCCACAATAACCTATTAAACCTGTATCGTGTTGCTGAAGTATCCATATTCAAATTGCGTTTGGAAGTACAAATGCATCTGAGTTAACTATAAACTTCTTAAAAAATTTGGTGTCAAAACATTATTACATTAAGATAAATATTTTGTCATTACACTTTGAGCACTTGATCTCTATGTACATGCTGTAAGAAACATCGCTGGGAGATATGTATGTATGTGTGAAGAAAGGATGCCTTATGATAATAATAAAGTCCGGTCTACTTTTTGTTAACAGCGATGCATTTCTGCGGTTCGTTGTAAAGACGATATAGACGTATGTAATATTCATAGCTCAGAGGAAATGGATGAGCGTCGAGCGCGGCGAGTCCTAGTCCCGAGACTAATGGCCTCGTCCGCGGAGGAAGTCGGTTATTGGTAGATAACGCTGATATCTTATTTATTGGTTAAATGTTGTTATTCCGCCTGCCCAAGGTTCAGTGTTTCAGTTTGGAAATTCGTATCAAAACAACGTTATGAATAAATAATTATTGTCGGTCCGGGGTTTACTTTGGTTCGTCCGCTCTGCTGATTATATTTGAAAACAAACGTAGCCAAGATAAACAACTTGTAAAGTTGCGCTCCGCGGTAAAGACTTAGGTACATATAGAAATATTCCACCTTTGAATGTTAAGACTAAATACTGAAATTGTATTAAAAATTAATTTTTGTAACGGTGAACGTAATAATCACAAGGAAACCTGCACACTTTAAAAACGTGACATCACGCCTACAATCCCCGAAGAGGTAGGCAGGTAAGTGTGGCACACAGCCACACACGCGGACGTTAATGTTCTTCATAATGTAATGTAAAGTATGCTAAGTCTGTTAATCAGCACTTGTACAGCGCGACAGATAAGTCTGCTCTACTAAGAGGCATCTGCGTCCACCAATATAAAAACTAAAGGGTCGATAATGGTTTTGATAATGTCAATCATCGGAGCCAACTGGCCCTTCAAGGTGCATCGTTGGGCCACCAACAGCCCTTGCACACATATCACCGTGTTCATTTTCTACGATTTTACAAAATGTCCAGTCTGTTATTTTTGAGTGATAATGACAAAAAGGTCCTTGGTACGGTCGCTGAGTCGGCCGAAATATTATGCTAAGCTTGCATTGCTCGGAGTGAAGAGTAGTGGTTGGACGCGTGGTACTAGGCTCACATCTCACTCCATGGTGGCAAATCGTGGGAATGTATTACACGCTTCTAGGCACCCCTCGGCATGCAGGTGTGATGTTGTCGTGTGGCCTGTCCACTAGAGCACACCAGCCGCGCAGCAGCCGGCCTGGTCCCGGGCGCGGTCGCGCGGCACGCGCTGCGCCGCTGAAACCCGTGGGACGCCAACAGTCGTGTCGACGACCTTTTTATTTTTATTGCAAACTATTATTACTCGAACGATAAACGCAGGGTTGCCAAAAATTATGACTGTCAAATAAATAATAATAATAATCTTTATTTTCAAGAATAAGGTGTACAATTCGGTCTTATTTCTATTTCATAACTGTAATTGAAAAGTTATAATAATAAAGATTGTTTTATCATGCCGAATATCTCATCCCAAGAAATATTATATTTTTTGAACGAAAAACTTGGCTTCAATGTGTCTATTACCATAGCCAACGAGGACACGCGTTGAAATGTCGATAACTTCGAAGATCTCTTCCTTGAAAAAAACATCTTTTGGCGCTCTTGTCTTACATCAAAAACAAAGTCAGCCCACACTCTACACATAAACCGTCGAAACGGGTGTATGAGCAGATTAAGTTTGAGGAGAAAGTGTGCAAAAAAATTGTGAGCGGAATTTTCTAAACAAATTGTATACGAGAAATATATTCTACCATACCCATGAAGAGACGAACTGTAGTGGATCCACTTTTCTTATTTGTATATAACTATCGATCATAAAAGTCGTTGTTAGTGCGACTGTCGATCGAGACGTCTGGGGTTCGATTCCCGGGTTTGTACTAATAGTAGTTCAGAGTCTGGATATATCCTCGGTGTATGGCAATAGACTTCCCCTTCCATAGTGGGACGAAACGGAACTGGCTAAACGGGGCGGGGGGAGTATTGTGCATTTCTCTGCCAACCTCTTCGGGCGTATAGTTACGTATTAACGCACGATGTATTTTGTAAAATTCTTGACGTGTCAACCCTAGCGATATCGAGAGGCGGTCGCGGTATGTAGAGCTGACGGATTTAGTACGTCGGTGCGTGTGCCTGGATGTTTGCTACATTATTCAGTTTTTTCTACTAATTATATCTAATTGTAGCGGCGGCGAGTGATGCCGATTAGCCAATTGCGCAGTTATCGTTACTCGCTACGGTGACTTGGTGATACGAGTAGGTGCATGTATAATTTATCTTATTCCATATTTAAAACACTTTGTACAAGTTTACCCTGATAACATTATTATTATTAGCCATCTCTGTCTACTATTAGTTACTGATATATCGTTGAGGACACGGATGAAGGATTGCAGGACACAGTAGAAGCCATATTCGTTCTGGGCCGGGGTCGAACCTACACACGAGTATAGCTCAGTTTAGTAACCACGATCGACAACCAATGAACTAACTGGACATTTTGGAATAAACTAGTCCTAGCAAATCCAAAAGAAAGGTATGTGAACACATCTATGTTATGTTGGCCGATTCTATAAAACGAGTTACGAGTACATTTTCAGTTTTTAGCGTCATCATCAAATGTGACATCAAACATCATCAACAGTGATGAATCGAAATGACGTGATAGTTCAATATGGTGATGGGGAAGTGAGAAGACTTCAAGGCTTTCAAGCGTGTGACTAATGATGAACATAGAAAAAGGACGTCAGTTCTGTAAGAGCAGATATATTTGGCAATCTGTGCCCTCGGCTTTCGCCGCAAGGGATTTCACATAATGATGTCAAAATAACAAAATAAGTATTACAACAAATCTGAGAACTCTAGAAATCTAAGCATTCGATATCAATAAAGATATTAAGAAACTCTCGTCAAAATCAGAACGCTACATGTTACATAACGGCGCGACTCTACCGTCTCATATCTGCCACTTTCAAGCCCTTCCAATCTAATCACGGTGCGTCCAAACATAAGCCGACATAAATCAATTCCCACGCGAAATTAATGAAGAAAGAAAATAAAAAACTAAATGAAATATTAGAACTTCTCATATATTTTAGTGGCGGCAATAAATAACATGAGAAAAACAGGAAGTAGTGCAAGTGTGTGTGGTGACTCTCACAGAATAGATCTTTAATAGAATTCGCTCCGCTCGTAAACCTAATTGGTGGCCGCAAATTTTGTTTTGTGAATTTTTAGCACTGTATTTGATAATTGTAGCCGTGGGGCTCGATACTGGTTCATTTGACTCTTGACTTAAACCTGATGATCCTGGCCTGTTGCTGCCGTGGGTAGAAAGTAGGAGTGGATTCCGCCGGAGCGACTGAAAATTGTAGGTTGGATTTTCGAGTCACGAGTGCTTCATTCCGTTAAAATTGTCAGTAAAATTATTTATTCAGAAATTAATTGGAGGTTTATCAGCTGCTCCATTTAATTACCATTTTAAGGGTAGAACATGTAATGGTACGACGATAATCTGAGATCGAAAGGGAGTATGTGTGTTGTGTCAAGGTATTGTTATTATCATTTCTATTATGGAGCACTTTTCGTATTTGCAGCAGTATATAAATGCAACTTACATTGCATTACTGAACATATAGTGCCTTTGATAATTATATTTGCAAATAATCTTATGTATAACAAAATTATTCAAACCAGGTTTACATTTTCACCAATTTCATTCATTCGTTTTACCAATTTCACCATTACATTTTTTCCAAGCAACATAAAACTACAAAGATGTATAAGATAACAAAATACACACAATGAGTTGACAACCCTAGCACAAATGTTAACCATTTCTATACATTATGAAATCTATGGACATGTACGCGTCTAATAATACGGCGGCGCCGGATATTACTCGAGATTGGACAAACACGAAATCACTCGATTTTGAAAATGTAATCATTCTTATATTAAGTCTAATAATGTAATTTATTACTAGCAACTCGCTTACGTATGTATATTTCTTTGACTTACAAGATAATAAAATATCTTTCTCTTTTATATAATACATTTTCCTAGAAATTTTTAGTCGATTTTTGTCTTTCATTCACTGGATGTTGAAATCAGCGTGAACTGGTACATAGAGGCAAAATCTACAGCACTGACGTAGTAACTCATCCTCCGCTTCTACGTACCGAGAGAATGGTGAAGATAACAAAAAATAGCAAAATACCTTTTTTATGGTCCACCCGGACCACACATGTATCCCAGCAAACTGGGGCCACAGACAACGCGGTACACTAGATCGGGTTGAGTAACATAGGAATCAGTTATAATAAGATCAGGTCACAATATTTTCAGTCCGCTTACATGTATCGTATTCATATGTATCGCCTGTATTCGCGGATTAGAGACCTGATCTGATGTTGTAGTATATATTTGCGAAGCAAACATTCAAAGCTAAGTAGTGCATACCGCTGTAGGTGAGTAGAACGCACCGAGGCGGTACTGCAAGCGATACGCTCCACGCAGCGATGCACGCGGGCATCCCTCTCGCCGCCGTGCTGTGGGGTGCGCACGCTCGGTGGCTTTACTCTTGTCACATACAGTTCTTATAGTTTTGTTCACCATGACCTACCATGACCAACCTACTTCTAGGTTTGTTTTGGTTTAAATAATCTGCGGAATCCCCGTAAAGGTAGACAGAAAGATGTGGTGGTACTCTCGCACGCTTCACCAGTTACGTGAACGTCCCATTATGGAATAGGTGTGTAATTGTAAAGACATATCCGGATTCCATTTGGATGCAGGTCTTCCCAAGGATGTTTTTGTCCACAATTCCCACGCTGGGCAAGCGGGTTATGGATCGCAACCAGAATCTCGTTTCTTGTATCGCGAGGTGCGCCGCCCACCAGTAAGGTCTTTAGGAGAGATCTTGAAGTCCCATAAAACACACACTCGTACGATCATATCTTAAAAACAAGAGCATAAATTGTGTGCTGTCAGTTTGTTAGCTGTATGTATTTTAAAGAGTGGTATTTTTTGCGTGCGTTTTAATGTTTTTTGTAATAAATATTAAAAAATGTATGTCGGTCATTAAAATGCTGATCGCTATTTTAGAGTAACAATAACAATGACTCGCTTAATGGTTAATGTGTAGCGGTTATTATATCTAATTCCACGCAATGAGGGGTTGGGGTGGGGGGTGGTTGAACATTAAAATTACTTTATGACTGTGTTTAAAATATGACTGCACCCTTGGTCGTTTTGGTTGCAAGTAGGACTGGCGATCGGGAGGTCCCGAGTTCGATTCCCCGATCAAACATTACAATGTTTATAAATTTAGATTTCCAGTAGTGGTTCAGATTCTGGATATGTGCCCGATGCATGTCAATAGGTTTACCACCTATTGCATAGTGGGACTTTAACGTAACTGGTGAAACGTGTGACCGTTCTGCATTCCTCTGCCTACTTCTTCCGGGATTACATGCGTAAAGTTACCTATTTAAAACATATAAATATCAAATGAATAGTTACCTCAGAAAAAAAACACATTTAACATATGACGGTGCATTTATCTTATTCCAGAACATTGTTATTATTACATCAAATGTTCGGAAAATTCTTAAGCCCGCAAGAGCGAGTCGCAAGTCGCGCCCCGCGGTCAGCGCCGGCCACCGTCCCCGACACGTCACCGCCTTGCACCACACGCCTCCCTGTTCGCCCACCTCTTACACGTTTAGTGAAAATAGCAATACTCGATATAAACATTTTTAATCAACCCTACAACATAAATACACACACCTAATATTTGCACTTCACTTCCGGTACGAATTCTTTACATAGATTCGATTATATTCGACAAATACATACAGTTGGAGTAAGCTGACTGTTGCTGGACGAAGTGAACCTGATCCAGTGTTTCTCGTCGGAGCCCAGCCAACCTCACCTGCCGTGCACCGTGCTGCGTAGCAGACGAGGCTTTGGTGACCGGTGACTGATGATGTCGTGATTTGCATTTGTATCATTTATTAACCGCTGCTTTGAGAAGCTGACTTCACATTAAGCAATATTTTAAGAGAATTACGTACGTACGCTGCACTTACGTAACTGGCGAAATCTGGGCCTGTAATACACTCATCTGCCTCCATCTTGGGCGATTACAGGCGTGCTCTTAGGCTTAAGATAAACCAATCACGTTCTAAAGACCGTACGACAGTAAAGAATAGTTACAAAATACAGTACGTATTTCAACCAGTGGACGCAAATAAAAATTTCGTTAAAGCCAATTGAAATTACACCGCTACGAATTTCACATGTCTTCCACGTTTCCTTAACGCGTGTCCAAGTGGGGCAGGAGATAATTCGGGTGATAATTTATGTGCGTGGGCGTGCGATCGACCTACTTGCAACTCTGGACAAAATCAGAGCAAAGAGTAAGGGCATAGACTAATGCTACGATAGATAATTCACAGTGGTTTAATTATTATTATTACATTCTTACGGCACATCTTTTAGGAGGCAAGCAGGATCTCACGATCGAACTCCTAATATCTTAAATCTTATTGAACTTACGGGCTTTTATTTTCATACAAAAGATATACAGAGCGTAAAAAGCTATATTATTATTCAAGCTTTAGATCATTACAGAAGTGTACTGTAGCCTGTAAATAATATGTAGGTTATTGCAAATAATCAAAATAAACGACTTGAATCAATACGTAACAACAGTTATCCGCTGACTGATCGCGGCCTTTAGCTGACTACTCAGGCGCGGCTAAATGTCCCGGCGTTGATAATCCAGTAACACAATATAATAAATAAAATACAAATCAATAAAATATATTTTATCCGAGTTACAGGTAAACGAGCGTTACCTACATAACATACAAAGAAATTATTTATTTGTTAAGGATATATTTATGAACTAATATACAACATTTGCTGATTAAAAACAACTTCCTCATTGTATACCAAAGGACTTTTCTAGTAAGTCCTTTGTACGTGGAATGAAATGAATCGTTTGTTGTGAAATAGATAGAACAATTTTAATTATTCATTGTTGTTACGCCTAAAGCTGCCCACAACTGCCCACAACTGCCCACAACTGCCCTACACTACACTACACTGCACAACTCTACCGCGTCTAGTACGCACGTAAACCAATAAACGTAAATAATTTAACAACGACTCGTCTAAGAATTCGTGTCCTAGAATTTTAATAATAAAACCTAATTTATACCGCGCCCGGAGCCGGCCGTTGCGCGTAAAATTGTACAACTCGTGAGTTATTGATATCACTTATCATATTTTCGAGATCAAGGAAATGTATTGATAACTAAATGGGCGATCTAGATTTTTATAAAATTAAATTTTTAGATTGGTAGTTTTAAATATAGTTGGTGCTGAGAGCAGTTAAATACGTATATTTTTATTTCTATCCGGTTTAATTGAACGGGATTTACGTTTAAAATATTCGCTTTACGTAAGAAAAAATAATAATTTCATAAAATCGTCATACGTCTAGCACTTAAAAAACGTAACGTGGCGCCTGTAATCCGCCAGGAGGTAGGCAATGGGTTGCAGTACATGCCCACTGTTCACCGGTCACGTTTACGTCTTATAATAGAATAAGTGATGAATCTATCGTCGTGCACCGGGCACAATACCAGTCTGCGCGTCAAGACCAGATGTTTCAAGTTTCAGAAACCCAATTGTAACCCAGGATCGACCAGTAGTCGTAAATAAGGTGTGTTTTCATTATTTTAATCTAATATCTAGATATCAGTAGTTACATAGTTAGCAATATTTTAATACTATCCATTGTGAACGTACCTGGTATACATTTTAGAAATACTACTAAATAAAATACGGCAATAGTACTAAACTCTTAAAAGCAGTGGATTAATGCAAAATTGTATAATCGGGGGATTTTTAGCAGAAATCAGGAAATGAGTTGAGTTGAAGAAAATGTCACAGATGTCGTAAACTTTAAAACTTCCTGATTTCACAAAAGTTTCTAATAACTTTCAGCTCGGTTTTCACGTTTTGTTTCAATGGTTCCGCACAATAAGTCCTCCAGTTAGTATATTTTATAAACCGCACATGAAGTTGGAAAATGGTACTCTTTTCAGTAATTAGTCATGTTCATAGTGAGATTATCAACGGGTAGTTAAACTACCCGTTTATAATCTTTTATTTAGTACGTTGAGTTTTTATCTATTACCTTACAATGTATTAAAGATTTGTAAATATACCTTAAAATTATTGTTATACGTCACGATGTCAATCGTTACATACATGTTGTCTCAATAAGTTGTATTTCTCTGTAAGTGAATTTATTGTAAATTCTTTAGAGAAAATAAAGTCTAAAACCATTAAACCATTTCTGTTTTCACACACACGCTTGCTCAGCGCGAACTCTTACGATCTTTCGCTACGCCAAGACGATCCTGCTTCTTGATAAAAAAAATGACACATTGACATGAATTTTGTACATAAATATGTATATAATATTTTTTACATAAATATTTCTTGTCTCCAACAATAACAACCTGACCGGTGAAACGTGGGAGTGTTCTGCACTCCCGTGCCTACCTTTTCGGGGATTTAATGCGTGAAATTACGTTTTATATCCAACAATAAACGTTTTCCAACTGACCTACAACTATGACACAGATGCGAAAAAAGGAAACAGACAAAGTTCAGAAAACAATACGTTTATATATTTGCCGAATATTACCTGTCGAATATAACCAATGTCAATTGTTTAGCGTACGCCCCGCAGCTAGTGAATTCTGAGAAATATTTTTTCCAAGAGCGATATATTCGAAAACAAATAAGACAAATTTTACCTAAAATAATATACATTTTGTATAACAGAACAACCCTTCCCAGCCTGCGTCATGTAAACCATAAAATTACTTCAAACAAACCATAAACATAGGCCGGTCAATGATGATTGTATATACTTCTCTGCTCGGCCACTTCGGAGAAACAAAAGCGTGACAATACGGGTTATTCACTCTACAGTCTACACTCATATGGCGTCCTGTGTAGACTGCGCGTAGGCGTGAATAACCCATAAATTTGAAATTATGATTAGACATCAACATGCCCTCAAAGAGTACATATTCTAAACGTCTGCCCTCATACATTAATGACTATTCATCGCACTCTCTGAGACAAAGGTTTTCGCTACTCTACCGAGGGACTCTACCGGGCACTCTACCGGCACAAGAGGCGAGGTCGTTTTATTTTTATTTGTTCCCGTCAGGCGGATTAAATGTAGGAGGAAGTGAGTCCTGCTTAGCATATTTCACTAATTAAAGACACGCCAAAGATTTTCCTTGGCGTTTACTTGGGGTGAACTGCCCCTTGCTAAAGTGGAGTTTACACTGAACGTTAATAAAAGGGAGCACTTTTGTTTTATTATTATTATTATAGCGTCACGTCAGATCGCAACGCGTTTTTATCGTTTCACAAGATATGGTTTCTTGTTCACACTGTTCCAAACATAAAACTCTAGTTTACAACACAAAGTGAAGTGTGAAGTGAGAGTTGCTGTTATTATTATAACAGCACGCCATATCTCTTACGTGGGAGGTAGAGAGCGTCGACTGCGACTTTTCTCTCTCTCTCTCTCTCTCTCTGTAACTTCAGGCCTGTAATTCCCGATGATGTAGGCAGAGGAATGCAGAACACTTCTGACTGCGACTTCTCAACCTGAATAACATCTACCTTGAGCACTCTTCTAGTACCCACACGCGGGTTTCGGAAACTTCTGTCTCCCGCATCGGGTTATATCTGACCTATTTTAATCAATTACGTAAATTCGTTACATATGGATAGCAGTCTATTAATTTTATCTCGATGCAAGCACCGTTCAAGATACAATTTATCTTAGTTAACGATCTGATTAATATGTATTAACAACACATTTATCCAGTTAATAAGTAACTAACAAATTAACTATATGAATATTATAAAAGTGAAATTACTTTTTCGGTTTTTATCTGTCCGTTTGTATACCAGAATCGCTGAACTGATTATTTTAACACTTGTCGTATTTATAACCGGTGCCTTGACTAAGGAGATGTTAAAAATTTTTTATAAACCAATCTATAAATCACAAACGTGAGCCCAAATAACACAGGAGTTATTAAAGTAACGAGTCATCTCTTGTTCGTTCGTTGTTATTATCTATGTGTGTGTGTCTAACTAAATATGTAGGTTAACTAAACCTTGTAAATAAGCTGCCTTCATTATAAGTGATCCGTAATGAAAATTTTATTGAAATATGTATAAATATGTGTATGCATAAATTTATAAAGCAGTAAGTATTTTATTGTAATAAAATAATGTAGCTAAGCTGAATCGAAAGTGAAAAAATAAGTGGGACTCAAAACTTTGTTGACTTTTATATTCAAGACTGTGATTTTCATTTAAATATTCGACCGGATGTTCCCAAGAGTATTAAAATGTTTAGTTTTCTAAATTAATACAATACACCGACTCTCCAGGAAGCAGAGTTGAGTTGGTTTATTTTATTACGGATTGTTTATGATAACAATAAACTGCAAGCGTGTTGAATATTGTTACTACGAAAATAGTATCGTATTGTAAGCTATAGTGCAAAACATACAAATACCATGTAATGTACCATAACAAAAATAACGGCATAATATGTTATGAAAATTAACCATATTTTTGTAACTTGTGGTTGACCTAAAACCACGAGTCGTAAAGTCAGAAAACTTGGTATACGGTGAAGATTATTGTACGAATCAAACATTCCAATTTACATTGCACATATAAAGTGTCCATGTAAATAATCTTGGTCAGTTAAAAAAATATATTCTAGTTACTAATTTTTCGATATACATACGTGCGTAATCGTGACACGGAACCAATTAATTGCACCAAATTACTTCAATTACTAATTAATTCTAATTAATTCACGTGTAATTCGTACAAATCAAGTAATGAAAACACCCGAGGCAGCACATAAAATAATATATTATTAAACGATTACATCAACTGGCAAAAATATAGAACACGAATCGAGGAAGGAGATAACATCTGTAGTTGTAATTTTCATTAAAACGTGATTTAAAAACGCCAGTTGCGAACGTCAGGAACAAAGGCGGCGTGCACGTTCGGCGCGCTGTGCACGTGTGTGTGGCGTGACGTAAGCCTCAGTTGTAACGGGTAGCCCTTAAAAACAAACAACTCTGAGCTCAGCAAACACGCTGCAGCCTTGTTGCGATACCGACGAAGCCTTGAGGCGTACTTTATTGGACTCCCGGGTACCATTAAAAGGGCCAACAATAAGCATTTAAAATGTATGGTTAATTTAATTAATGTTGTAATAAAAAATTTAATTAATCACGATTTAATGTAAAGGGTTGTGCAAAACGGTTAGATTGTGTGAAAAGGATTTAATATATTATATTCGGAATGTCACGTGATACTTTGATGTCAGAGTATTAAAATATTATGTTAATCATACGTACAGATAATTATAACACCATACTTTTTTTTTCATTATAAATGCAGTCGCACTTAGGCGACGCGCTCGGGAACCAACATCCCTTCATCTGCTTGTGCTACTATGCAGCAGCAGCTGGCGATGTCAATAGCCAGATGGGAACATTAGGTCTTGTTACGAACTTTCACAGCACAAACGACAAACCTTTTCCAACAAAAATGTATGCAGCCAACGAACTAAAAAGCTGTCAGTATAAAAACTTGGCATACATCCTGAAATTTATTAATAGCCACCGCATATCTGCGGTGAAAACAATAAGCGCGCATCTGAGGAGTAGGCAACGCACTAAATAGTTTATAATGACCGTGACGTATTTTCGTATAAATATTTTGGACCCCATGTGCGTAATAAATTAACTAAAAAATAGCATCGGCCGTGAGGTATCAATAAAAAATGTAAAGTGTTAAGAAGGTCATCTATTCGCGCGCGGAGCAAACGGCAAGAGTAACGCGCCATACTCTCCCTTAAATACATATCAACGTGTTCCACAGGACGACGGCACACCGTAAAGAACCATTCAATGATTCGTTAATTTTTTTGACATCTTTGAACACATCATTAATGAACATTCTCATTTAACAATTAACACACACTTGAAGCTATCGCCGTCATACTCGTAGTTAAACAAAGAGAAACAAGATTTTTTTGGTCATGGCGTCGATAGAAAACTTCGGCAGTAGCGACCTCTCGTGACTGCTGCCAAAAATTAAGGACAAAAAACACTCAGAAATCGAAATACTCATTAGTGAACCTGACATCTAAGCAGGGGTCGCAGGTTAGATACCCGCGCAAAACAAGTATGATTAGCAATTTATAATGTATAATTAACTTATGTCCCTTCCAGCTATGTACTTATAACTTATGTACCTTCCAGTTATTTCAAGACAAAGTTTAAAATATATATAACTGTACCGCGTTCTGCCGGTCGAGAATCGAATCTACAATGTCCGGCTCAACGATCGGGGTCACTAAGCATAGGATAAACGAATCAGGCCAATAGATGTAATAAACTTTTATGTACCTAATTTATTATACAATGTTTATTATAATTTACTTAATATAATTTTTATATATTTATTGATTTGGTATCCCTGAAATTCAAAGACAAATATTTAGTTTTCTAATTAACTTTAAACTTACACTAAAAACAACTTTAATTTTTAATTTAAACTATAAATTTAACAATGTGCCATATTTATTAAGTGTATGTACATAGCACAAGATGAACAATATTATTATACAATATATACAACACTCTTATACAATACACAATAGTCTTGTCGTTAACTGTCGTCGTATAGCAAAAGTCTAGCATTAGGTACTTCATTGGCTTAGAAGTGTGACAACGCAGGCACTATACATATGTTCTGCAATATCGCGTTATCGATCGCGTTGTGGCCATCCCGCGCGGACGACAGCGCCCTGCATGTGTGACGTTGCCTGCGGACTGCGCGGGCCGCGGGCGCTGGGCCGCG
>DWEI01002618.1:0-14032 GCA_018245875.1 Mysoria ambigua | reverse complement strand
TCGTGGGTTCGATTCCCACTCAGAATAAATATTTGTGTGATGAGCACAAGTATTTGTTCTGTGTCTGGGTGTAAAAATAAAAAAATATCTATTTAAGTATATATTCATATGTATATAAGTAGTTTATCAGCCGTCTGGTTTCCATACCACAAGCTCTCTTGACGCTTACTTTGGGACCAGGTGGCTGCGTGTGGATATGTGCTAAGATATTTAATTCTTATTTATGAATGAAATTTAAAAACGGTATTGCTTAGGTAGGACTACAGTATATAATTGTATTTAACCGAGGCCTCTGAATAAGGAAGCGGGTGTAAGCGGCGCCTAGAAATCAACATGTTGCTTCAAGTATACAAAATTAGTAGGCATAAGTTTATTATATCCTACTAACAAGTTGCACCAGCTATAGGCTGACAAACGTATATAATTGATGTGAAGAATTCGCCGTGACATCGAGCCTCACACAGCTCGTAAGTCTCACAACTGCTAGACTCGGCAATGCCTGAACTGATCTAGTGTCTAACTCGCTCGTCTCCACGCTAATAGATTCTTAGCAAAGCGGAGTGAGTGGTATGTCTCCAGTCACAAGACACTTAGTATCAATATCGACTAGTAATGGATTTACAGATGGACATGTACCTAATAATACATATAAATATCTCAAGATATCGTATGGCTGTACAAATACACCTGTAAAAAATACTCGTTAGCCGCACACAAGTATCTCACTATTCTGAACAGGATGTGAATCAATTTCAATTTATTTCCATTAAAACTATTTCAAAATTTGTCATATATTATTATAACACTACTTAAGTCTTAAGTCAGATTTAATCATAACAATCCACACATTCCACACTCGCCTTGATTAATGATTTGGTTATTAATTTGGTTATTACATTTGGTTATTAAATAATTTTGTACATTTTCTTTTCTTATAATGAATTATAAAAAAATACAAATATTGTTCGACGAAAATTATTCGTCTAAGCATGTTTAAAATTATTATAACATTTATTATGATAACACAAAGTAGAATCATGCTTGCGACGTTTATGAACGCGCCATCGAATATCGCGCGAACAATGATCGCGATACGTCGAACAATTAATAATAACGCAACATATAGACATGTGAACTGATGATCGATTGTAATTGGCGCCGTTCATTCATTACGTTCGTTCGCTCTCCGGAAGACATACGTCCAGTCGGCGATAGAACGGGCTAATGTGGGTTGGCAATTTATCTTTGTATCGCCATATTACGTTCATTTGGGTTACGAATAGAAATTGTTATATATTCATTCGATATTCAAAATTTTCAAGGTCAAGAACTCCGAGCACCAGAGCAAGTAATGTTGATACTGTATTAATCAATAATAATATTACTCGCTGTATGTCGATAAGCTGATAGTGAGCTTTTTGATCATTTCAATTTAAATAACGTCTATTTATTTAATGCTTATACATGTGAACAGACTAAGCAGAATTTTTGTAACGGCATGTAAGGCATGCCTATTATCCTCGAAGACGTGGGCGGAAGAGTGCAGTATAACCACCAGTTTCTTTAAAGTCCCACAATTATATAGTTGGTGAGCCACACACCGGACACATATTCGGACTCCGACTGAAAATCTAAATTAGAAGAATTTTATAGTTCCCGGGATTAGAATCCAGAACGTTCCGATCGGCAGTCGCACTTGCAATAAACACAACCAACGAGGCAGTAGTCATGTAATGAGGCCGCTTCCAAATGTTTTTAGTGATTAGAGAGCCACAAAAATTAATCATCCCGATCACGGAGCACGCACCAGCGCGTCGTTGCGCCCAGTCAGTGATGAATGCACGGCAGATTGTAATTTGTACCGAGCGTTCACTCCGCAGATACGCCGCGAGACGTATGCGCGCGATCCGTTTAGCTGACTGTTATGAGTCGGTTATTAATCTTCGCTCGCGGGGTCCCGCTCTTTGGAATGAATTTGACAACTGCATATTTAGATCATGATTGAATTCATAACTCTTGCCTTCGCACTCCTTCACACACGTTACATACTCTTAGCCCAAAAAATTTTTTATTGAACTATAGAAATAAGTATTAATTGGTTCCTAAATCGTTATCCTTCTATTGCAAAGTTTTAAAGTGAAGCTTTTGAAAGCATTTCAATAATGAACAAACGTAACATTACGCCTGTAATCCCCGAAGAGGTAGGCAGAGAAATGCAGAACACACCCACGTTTTACCGGTTACGTTTACGCCCCACTATGTAATAGGTGGTGAGCCAACATTACGATACGATATCAACCCTTTACCATTCCACTGTTGGAACACGGGTCTCCTCTCAGGATGAGAGGGTTAAGGCCATAGTCCCCCACGCTGGCCAAGTCCGGGTTGGCAGACTTCACACGCCTTAGAGAACAATTTTTTTTCTAGAATTCTAAGGAATGCAAGTTTCCTCACGATGTTTTCCTTCACCGTAATAGCAAGTTATATTTAAACTTAAAACGCACATTTTTAAAGAAGTGCGCGCCAAAGATTTGAACCCGGTCTCCCGGAGTGAGAGGTCGAATTTCAAACCACTAGGGTATCACTGCTATTCAAACTACTAGGCTATCACTTCAAATTTTAATTATAATTTTTTTTTGTGTTCAATCCAGGAATCGGCCCCGTGACCTCCCGATCGGCAGCCGCACTTGCAAATAACGAACAAACTTGTTGTTTTCACTGTTCATGTTGACTGGTTAAACGGATTCGGCCATTACACGCGTGATATTATGTTTCTTCTTATTTTCCATCTAGCAAATCATAAAATAAGTGTTTTCAAAACTGTAGCTAAAACACGGTGTATGTATACAAAAACAATTTAAAATACATGCCATACCCGACACCTGGCAACACTAAGACAATCTCCAGTTCTACTAGCAACTCCAGTGTTGACACTAGCAGCTGTCAGCTGTGCATGGCGCGCGCGTCTCTCTAACTGGCGACGCGCACCGTGGCCGTGCGCTTTATCGTCGCTACATGTGCGACGACGAGATGATGTCTCGGTGCGTCGCGGAGGCGGGTTAGGACGCGTCACTGCTATCAAACGGTACGCGCTGTTTGCGCACTTCTTATATGTTTCCGTACAACACAAAAACTACGCTAAGTTCACAATCGTCTCTTTATTTATGAGTCTAAACGCAGATGTAAAGAACACTGAAACATGTCAATCGAACCTATATACGTACTTACTGAATAGTTATTTGGTTTTCTTCTCAGACTGAGAACTATTGAAGCCATAGTCTGTCACTCTGATTAAGTGCAGATCAGCAGATTTACCACGCCTCAGGGAATATTGTGGAATAGTCATGCAAACGAATCGAAATTAACCTTTAGAAGTGAATAAAGAGTTTAATAAGCGATGTAAAACTTTATATTGGTTTGATTCAAATCGCTTATCGCTCCGTTCGTGCCCATAATGCGTGGGCTTAAGCAGTAGTTCTTTAACAATAAGGAATTATACACGGTCGGATGCCCGTCCCGCCCTTCCGCCGCAGCGCCGATACGAAGATTGATTGACTGGTGAATGATATTTGTAACTTATAGCCCATTCGAATGGGACCAACCCAATATATAATAGAGGAAAACAAACAAAGGTTGGTTGCGGTTGAGGCCGTAAGAGGCAATAGTCAATTACGATACGTTGGGAATTAGGGATATAGTTTAACGTTCGGAAACGCTGGGCCAAGGAGTGTGGTACAATTAACCAGTTATGTTAGTCCTACTGCGGAATAAGGCATAAGCTTATTGCCATACGTTACGCACGAACTTGGAGCTATCACTGGTTATTTAGAATGCGTAAAATGAAACAATACCCTCTTTGTTCGAATCGTATAGTTCTTTATAGGAATGGTATTTGTCAATATTAAAAATTTTATATACTATCATAAAATAAAACGTAATATGATGTAATATATAGATAATATAGTGCCAACGACTAGTTCTCCCAAATACTCCGAGATACCCCTTGAATTTTGTACAGTTGCCGATCCCTAACCAGTCATTTGCGACCACACAACATAGGTATACTACGAAAGGCCTTTTCATTTGCATCGTAACCATACCTGCATGCTCATGTATACATACACACCGTGTAGAACCGGTAAGAACATATTAAAACGTACCGCTTATCGGTGATCTACAAATGGAGTGCCAGCCGTCCAGCGCGCCGCGTCGTTGATAGACGCACGATGTTTCATAAGTGATTCCTATTAGCGTGCTGCCGACCATCTGCTGCGGACGGACAACTCTAACAAGCCTCCCCGTGGCCACGCCGCGCACTTCGTCATTGGTGCAACATGATTCGGGATCCCGCGACCGCCTGATCGCGGGCTGGCGCACTCTGTACGAGCAGCGCTGCATGCCTCGGTCGTCTACAGGCAGCGGCGGTGCGAGATGCCGAGCTCTGACATGCCCAACACGCATGCCCAGCGTGGGGATTACGGGCTAGATCCTGTTATGAATATACCTAAGAGCACTATTTAGGGGAGTTCTATGTCCAGCAGTGGAGTAGGACAGACTGGTGTAGCGTACGATGCAGCCAGTTAGCTGGAGTTGGATAGGAGAGTTGTAAATTAAGTTCAGTGGCGTGCTGTTCGGGAGGGCCATGATCAGCAGGGGACAGGAATAAGCTGATGATGGTGATGAGTTAGGATACGTTCCGACGATGTTTAACAGCGAGGTGACTCCAGCGAGCTCGTGCGTTTAGTGAACAAGTTGAACATAGTTTTTTGTAACACGCGTGACTTTGCACGAATCAAACGATGTGGTGAATTGAAAAAGCCGGTTTATTTTGTACGACACGCTTCATCTTACAGAATGAACAAATTCGAATCAAATACTGTCATAAATGCGAGTCGGTAGATTATATACGTCTTAGAAACATTATAGGACAGTTTTTAAGAGTAGAAAGAATTTTTTAAGAAGTTCTCCTTCATTATTATGGCGAGTAAAGTTTAATGTTTCGAAAGCACGTAATTGTGAAGTCAAGGCCGAGGTGAAACTCCTGGCTGCTGGAGTGGCAGATAGAAATCTAAGCCAATAGGGTATCACTGCCTCATCTGCTGACTACTGCTATCATGGGTCAAGTTATAACGGTAGCTGCACTTGCACGCGCTGCCTGCCTATCTGGTAAGACCTTCAAGGTTAACTGCATTAATGCAAAAGTATTTTTATATTAAAATATACGGAAAACAGATAGACGGCTTGCTTAACGGTAAGTCTACTGCTATTAGTGAAAATTGGTTACTGTCGCCTCTAGAGCTCAGCAACAATAGATGAATTATCCATTCCAATGTATTAATCCTAAACACCTTCAAAAGAAACTTATTTCACTGCTATTAAAATTTATTGCAAAAGAAACCTGTTAAAGAAAAATCGACACAAAATTATCAGCTTCATTCATTTATTAGTTATGGAGATGATATATCAAATTAACCAATTTGATATATCATATATATCATACCATATATTATATCATTCTGCAACATACCTGTAACGCGGCAGCGGTAAAAGTAGCAGGCTGTGATTCCAACACGGGTCATGCAAACGTTTAGACACATAAAGAACTTGAAATTAATATTTTCAATCAAATTGAAAAGCTGTCAATAAATTAAAAATATGACTTAATACTATCTCAGATAGCCATTAAGCTATAGAGATAAATTTTTCAACATCGAAGCTACGAGTTACGTTATAGACACCGTCGGCGCTTGAAAGAGCATGCTTGAAATATTTATGTTAAAATCGTCCATACATTTAAATAATCTCGCCTATAAATCGTAAGCTGGGTTGTGAAGTTAATTGTTAATCCGATATAATAATATTTGTAGGGCTGGCGAGCTGTCCGTGAGTCGACTGATATCGGTCTGGTGTAAGGGCAATTATGACCACTTAATATCGGGTGAATTGTTTGCTTATTTATCATTAAATAGTGGTAGGCAAATATGGAAGAGAGAGTAAATAGTACTTTGCAAGTGACAAACCAGTGTCAAGTATATACAACTGCTCGAAAATATGGTTACTCTCATTTCATTCAACGACCAGACATGTAAGCGTGCAGAATTGCTTTCCAATATTAGGTAAAGGCCGTAGAAAGTAGACACATTCAATCTTAATTCGAATACAATAAAAGTATATGCACTTATTATGTACAAATTGTTTTTTTTTTCTAATATGCTGCAGTAAAACGTGCCTTTCAGTACGAAGCCCAAGGGAAAAATTGAGAATATTGGGTCCTTTTCATGTTTATTATTTTCCTGTATATTAAGCAGTATCGACAATGTACTCGTATATATGATTTTATATTCATCCGGCACCCAAGAAGAAATAAGTCTTGAAGTTTCGCTTCATCGTGTCCGCGTTCCATACCTTCCAAACCGCAACAAGAGAATCAAGAATCACGAGTAACATATTTAACCGCCAATTAGCATTTAAATTTGCTTGAAATGTGTAAGAAGATAATTGGCGATAAATTGCGCTTCGGACACACGCTCATTAACACACGCAACAATGGGATTTTAAACACACTCGTGCACCTACCAAATTGCCTGAATTAAAATCTTTGTACATATGTACAAAATAATATTTACTATACATAAATACTCAGCAACGTATATATATATAACTAGAACCTACTAACGTAACGGTTTTAGTTTTCATTACTAACGTCAGCTATTTTCAGTCCATTCCTGGGAAAATGCGTCCCCAAAAGCAGTTTTTGCCCAAAATTCCTATCCAAGGCATGCGGGTCGGAATAGAATTATCGTTTGAACCAGAAAGCAAGATATCCCACTGACCCCGATAGTGAGCCCGTGACCGCCGAGCCCGCTGGAGGGATAAGTCGCGTTCATTAAAGTCGCATCGACAGTGACATATCTAGATCAGTAGCAGGCGAGTGCGCGAACAGCCCTTCAAAACTGACTCCGACGTTATCTCGGGGTGTGAGCCTCGTTAACATCCCTCGGCGCGGTGGAGGCGGCGGTGCTGTGATCAGCCATTATCACAACAAACCCAATATTTCAAGTTTTTTTCAATAATTATACATACAGGGCGCGCAGGGCGCATCGAGCGTCTAATACCTCCGCCCTTCCAGTCCCGACCTGTTCTTCCTACACTCTACATTTTGCGTCTATCTATGAGGGGGTTTTGCCCATAATCCTCACGCTGGGCAAGCGGGTTGGGGATATCAGGGCACAGCTTCGCGCTCACATTTTACATACCTTTAGTATAGGTATAATACATCTATACGTTTGCGTTATAAAAAAGGATGTTATTATCTCATGCGACGCACAAAAAGCGAAATCGTTTTTATCAACATTCTTGTACATAAATTGTTCGCACAAATCATGGCTCTACATAACGACGGTGATAATACCAATATGGTTGTTTTTTTGTTTTCTGTAGCAATAGTACCACGAAGCTCACAGAGTTTTTTGCTTTTGAGTAGACACTAAGCACATGGAGTCTATGACTAATGTTAGGTTCTGATCTTACACGGGATTTGATCCTGACTGTGGTTTAAAAAATATTTAGTTTATAATTTAAGTTCATTATAGCAGCAGCGTAGGAATCAGCAGGCTGTGTTCTGCCATCCCCCGACCTCATACCCACTGTGGAGATTATGGCCACAATATGGACATTATAGACTGATGATGAAACAGGTCTCCACTCAGAATGAGGTGATAAAGGCCACGGTCATGACATGTTGCACGTATTTTAACATTTTTATAATCGTATTACTATTTTTCATCGCCATTTTACAAACACGTATAGTTTTAGGTAATTTAATTTAAATAGCTGATCTTAAACAAGCAATTTATGTGCGTAGACTTCTGTGTGGGGCTTGATCGTGTGCTCATGTGAATGTCGCTCGTTTAGTTAGATAGTATGTTAATTGAACGTTATGTTAAACGGCTGTATATTTAAAACGATGAATATAACAATATGGCAGTCGCACGATTATTATTATATTGTTATGAGAGTTCCCTGCGAGGTGGGCAGCGGGTGCCGCGTGCCGAGTGTCTCCGATCTGTCGGCACTGGTGTGACGTTGGTCTACATTGGTGACTCTGCATACGAGCACGTCGGTTCCATGATATTCTAACATTTATGACCTCATTAACTTGTAGTCCATTTTAAGTCGCAGTACTAGGAACGAGTCCCTGTCGGAACAGTGAGACGTGTGGACGATTTCCGACCGCGATACTTCAATGCCAATTCCAGACTACATCGGGTGGAGAGTATATCGCTAGCCCAAAACTTCCTTGATAGGGATTCTTAATTTGAAAGGTTTCCTTGTTTTGTGGGTAGAACGATACAATTTTGATGATATTTATAAATGTATAAAATAAATCCAGCAATTGTTTACACCATAAGCGACTGTAAATAAAATATTATTTCACAAGTATTGACAGATAGACTCGATGTCGTCTGCCGGCTACAATCCGAACAAAATTTCGTCTATGCTGCCAAACATGAAGAAAAATCAAATTACTTAACGACCCACATTATCGCTCCGTTTATCAACAATCGTAAATTATTCGACGGATACCATCGACCTAACGACGTTTAGAAATGGATTGTGAAGTCATAGATCTGTGGGAGCCGGAAATACAAATAAATAAACGACAAATCTTTTCGTACAACTCGTCCAGACGCTTGAGATCAAACTAGGCTGAACCTGTGCCAGGCAGCTGATAAACAGATATATTTATGTGAATTTTTAAATGTATACAAAATATATGTTGATGGTTTTAGTTACATATGAAATAATATGTTCTGGGAGGATAACAAATAAATATTATTTTGTCCTGGTCGTGAATTGAACCTGCAAAGCTGGACTCAGGTCCCTAACTATTTAAACAACAGTCTATTGGATACTATTTTAAAGTAATGTATTCTAATTTCAAAGAGGAGTAGAGAGACCTATTTATGTATATGTCTGCGATGATATTTTAAAACCTACAAGGATCTGTTATTATTAAAGGATTACGTTGCTGTAAAAAAACCAAAGAAACGACAATTTAACTTTCATGATTATAAATGCACTATTCCCCTTTTGATACACTATATTTTAATCAAAAATATACTGGCGGTCTGTAACTCTCGACAGTTGCTTTATCGACCTCGATCGCTGCAAAATCTCATGCCATCTATAAACTATGTATGTACATACTCTTTAAAATAAATGAAATGTTTCCTTTATATATGTATAAAATGTTGACATGTTATTTATTTGTTAAGGACACGCTCACATTGCAACACAAGACATTTTAGTTCGAGCACGTTATTGGTAGTGGTCGTTGCGCTGCAGTTTGTTTTGGTATGTTGCCAATTATAGACGTGCAACATTCATTTAAACACTATTATAGGAGTGGATGTCATTAACAAGAAAAATGCGATAGGACACCCAGTTTGAACGAATTTCCATTCGAAGCATGGTATGGATTAAATTGAAGCTAAAATAAACTAAAATAATAATATTTAACACATAAGTGCACTTACTATAACAAGCATGTAGTGAATTTGTCACATTACATATTTGTCGAAGTTGTATTAGTTATATGTAGTCATTGACCGATTACCTGAACCGTAATGAGGAGTAAAGATCTTCTTTTCAAATCATATGACTTAAAATTAAAGTGACAACTCAATCGTATTGGTTAAGGAATGTTTCATGGACAATAAATTACGAATTTAATAAAAAAAAAACATAAAAAAATTATTCACTTTTCATACTTAACGCGCAACGAAACGATCAGGTAACGGTATGTGTTCCAAATTCAAAAATGATATGATGACATCCGATATAATAAAACAGTTTAGTCGGTTGCTTTATATATTATCTGTACATTATCAATAATTGGCAGATTTTTCACGGCATGACGAGGAACAAATATTCCAAATAATATATTTTGTTATTCGCACTTACCAATTTATTTTAGGTCACAGTTTTTTTTTACTTTCACAGAATTATTCTCACATCATTGTAGTATCAACGTAATGTTGCGTATTTCTTACAGCAATAACTAATGTTTGAATGCATTTGGCAAGAATTGAATGAATACGTCCATGTTGCTAATAATACTAACACCTGCGCAACTGTGAAAATTTTGGCGCGAATGCTTATTACATATCATTTATGACGTTACGTCAGTTCGTAATTTTTGGCGGGAAATGGAAAAGTGCTTTGTATTTACAATGTCATACAAATATTGAAACGTAATTATTATTCGACAAGAGTAGTACGTAGTATGTTCTAAAATTTAATCGGTCACACGGTGTCATCCACATGTTATTAATTAGGAACCTACTAACAATGCATATATTCGCTGACATGCAAAGCTTGTAGCAAAATGTAAAAGTGTCTACTAAATGGCGGAGGACATATTATCTTTGCATTGCACATATTTATCTATTTAGAAAATTCGAAAGCTCTCGTGGAGCGTGACATTGTAATTAAAAAACCATTACATAGAATGTGAGGCAATTTATTTGAAAATTCGATTTCACATTGAGACGTACCCATATTTTAATATGCAAACACATCACAAATTATATAGCAAATGTGTTTTGACTGTCTTTGTGTATTTAGTGTTTTGTATTATAGAATATTTTAAATGTTAGCTACTAAATTACATTAGAAATATTTTATTTTCCTGATTAAAATAAGTGTATATATATAAATATATTATAAATGTGTTTTTCTGCTTTTATATGCCCAGAAAATTTTTCCTAAACCTATCAAGTAATAATTTGGAATCAAAGAAAGTGTTGGGACGTTACGAGTAGTTCATGAGAAATATATTGTGAATGGTGTGAATTTTACTTTAGTTACAGTTTCTTTGTACGATGTGTTGAAAGTACGCTTAGTTATTTAGTTTTTCGGCTCCTGGTATGTGGATTAGGACAATATACACTTTTATGTTTTATAAATATAAACCGATCTTATATATATATGGGGTAAGCTGAGATCTTACTTTGTTGAAACGCACAGATAATTCTGTCGTATAAATCTAGTACATAATAAACATTATTATTGCCTGTTGCCGCGCTAGTCTGTAAATGTCTAATTACCAAACTATTTGGACGTCCAAACTGGCCCCATTGAACATTCCTGTCGTATCTGATAAAAACGTGTTGTGTGGGGGCCGGTAGGCGGCGCAGAAGTTATCAGCGCCGGAACCGCACTTGTTCATTTAATGTTAATATGGCATTATTTTGAGTCGGTTAGGCTTAAGTTCATGTAAAACTGTTGCTGTATTGTCTATGGTGTGTTGTTTTGACGTAACATTTTTTTATTTTGACGTAACGTTACGCCTTACATCCCCGAAGAGGTAGGCAGAAGTTCACCATTTCCGTTTACATCCCACCATAGAATGTGAACCAAATACTGAATACACGTGCAAATTCTAAGCCACTAGTAGAAATGTCTTCTTGAAAGTATAAGTTATAAAAATCCAACCGTACCAAACCCTGATTTGTGCCCTAGACCACTCGGTCGTTTGTCGTGCTTTTAACTGATTTTGTGGACCAACAATGCACTTTTCTTTTACTGCTCAAATTAATCAGTTTCTGTTAAACACTATAACCGCGTAATGAAATTTTGCTGCTATATTATCTATGGTACCGATTAAGCTAGTTCTCTTTTCTATACCGTTACGAAGTGTCATTTAAATTGACTTTATACCGTCGCTTGCTTCTTTATAGTATTGTACTGAACTGAATATATTTTAATAAAACCTGTACGTAAACAATGTTAAAAATAGTACAACATAGAAACTTAATTGTTCTTTTAGTAATTGCGTAGATTTTGTTACACATGAATCCAAAACGTCAGCAATATATGATCGGCCTCTCTATCCGTGTTGCTTATTATTAAGCCGCCATAAATCAATTCATAAAAGAGCGATGGAAGACACGCTAAAGACGGAGTATCCATCACTGTTAAAAACTTATAACTTTGTGGTATATAAATTTGTATGGCTAGAAAAATTTGAATACATTATCAGTAATTTTGAGGCGAATCAGAACAAGTAAGTTAAAATGTAGAGCGGTGTTAACAATCGATTGTCATCATCATCAGCCTTCAGTTCACTCTCCAGTCCACTCCCGCGCTCTATCCTTGGCTCGGCACATCAGCTCTTGTCTATAGCTTTCCGCAGACCATCATCGTCAGGCAACGAGAAAGGTGTAATGCAGTTGAATAAGTTCCAGTCACTATACTCATCCATTGACTAAAATGTCAGTGGAAAAGTATAGTGAATCAGATATAATTGAATGAAGTGTGTATTAAAGTGTGCGTGGTTTAAAAGCCCGCGGAATTCATGGAGATGGAGGAGAGAAGTGGAGTGTCACCCATTTTCATATGCACGAATTGATCAATATCAAGTATAAACGAATGAGATCATTTTTGTCGTACCTAATTGTTCATTCTCTTTCAATCACTTCGTTTTTTCGGTACATTCATTTAATTTTGCAATAAGATCATATAAATGATAAAATTGTACTGAGAAATTGCTGACGATAATAATATTTTTTATGCTTCATTGAGCGACAAGTAAGCGAATATTATAATAAACTGGTATTTTATAGAATGTACAGTAATCTATTTATGAAGTAAAATATTATAATCTGTGTTGGAATGTTTGACATCTTAATAAGCTCTCCAACTGTCAATTTCTCCCGTACTGTGAACCAGTTGCTACATGTTGAGGCTAGTTTTTTTAATGTACAACCGTTTATGAGTAGCCAACGCCCATAGACACAACCATAGATTTACGGGACAACAAAAATAGTGTTTAGACAGGGCTCGTTGTGAACTAAAGAGTATAATAATATGTCACGGTAAATTGTAGAAATATAATACTGTTTCGATGGTCTCTGCCTAATTCTTCAAGGACCTGGCGTGAAGATATGAACGTATGTAATAATACAATATAAATAGCTATGGGTTGGTCATATAGATCGCAAGATGATTTACCAGTTTTTATTGTAAATATCATCGGCGCAGTGTTGAAAATGGGATATGATCATCTAAAACATTGGAGACACAAACGACATTGTTAGTCATTTCCAGTCGTTCCCGGGTCCTTAGTAACAACCGCTTTCCGTATTAGGCGTAACCCTCGGCCGCCGAACGGGAATTAAAATACTATTTCATCACAACTGGGAATTCATAAGGCGTGGGGAGGTTAATGATTCATTGCCATATATAAAATGTAATGTGACCGTGTGATTTATGTGAGATTATGTCACAAATAAAATTATTGGGTATAATGTCGACCAATGTTTACTTTAAAAGGGAACTCGTGTAAATTACCTTGCGTGGGTTTCGGACGGGTGTCAGCTTACACAACTCAAGTATTTTTTCTTTTGTAATTTTATGTTAGATTAAGTCGTTATCTTTATTTATTACCTAAAAAATCTATGGTATAATGAGATACTATGGAAAATATGGACGATAAAATATAACATTGTACCCATAATATGTGCAATATAGTCTCTAGATTGTGGAAGACAGATACTAATATAGTTTATATAAAAACTCTGCAATGGCAACATTTTTGCGATGGCCGTCAAAGGAAACGGCTCTCATAAAACTCGAGATATGTGAGCTAGTCTAGGGCTTAGTCGGTCACCAAAGAGAGCACTTAATTTAGTTCAAAATTGAATCTCGAACTAGTTCGTTCCGTTAGTTCACTAGTTTTTTTTTATATTATTTAGTATAAATATTAAATATATTTATGATTATTGCAAGTTCCGCTTATTTTTATTTGAAAAATATAACGTATTGCATTAAGACTTCAAATTATAATTTATATGACATAGGATTTTTTATATAAGTATTTTAAAAAACAGAAATCTTTATATTAAAAATTATAGTCAACTTTTACTTTTGCTCTGGGTATAAAATATAATTACACTAGTCACAAAAATTAAGGGATATAAAAAAAATTCCAAATTTTTGGGTGATTTTCAACAAGCTGTAACTCCGA
>DWEI01002617.1:0-14032 GCA_018245875.1 Mysoria ambigua | reverse complement strand
GCCGATTCTCATACCTACTGAATATGCATATAAAATTTGGTGAAAATCGGTCGAGCCGTTTCGGAGGAGTTCAAGTTTGAACACCGTGACACGAGAATTTTATATATTACGTAACTTCACGCCTGTAATCCCCGAAGGGGTAGGCAGAGGAATGCAGAACATTCCCACGATTCACTGGTTAATTTTATATATTAGATATGGATTATTGATAAAATTAACTTTAAGAATCTTCTTCAGGCTGAGTTAGTATACATTTCCTGACCTCATGGCAGGATACAGATTTAGTAAGAAGAGTCTAAATCCAGTGCTGTTAGGTATGGGGTGGTCTATCTAGGCACAGCAATATTTTCTAGTTATGCTTTGTGATCTCCAATTGTCCAGTGTTGGGATTGTCTGCAAAGCACTTCAGAGGAGAACTATGTACAGCAGTGGACAGCAATAAGGTGATAATTATAATGAACTTTAAAAAAACGTTTAAAGTACACATTTTATGATAGTGTCAAACACAATAGGATACAGAATAGGACTGCAGAATAGGATGCATTAAATTGAATATCTATTTGTCACACACTTGAGCTGCACAGGACCCAAGAAATTAGTGCAAGCTACACAGGACCCAAGAAATTAGTGCAAGCTACACAGGACCCAAGAAATTAGTGCAAGGGAAACCTATACCCAACAGTGGGTAAAAAAAGACTCATTATATAGGTCTTGTTGGGGTGGCCTACCTGAATCCTGAATCCATCTGTTAACCATAGGCGAAAATGTTAACACGAAATGCAAAAGTCATATAGTTCTATCAAAACACTTGTGCTTATTATCACAAGCTTTGTGGTATTATATGTCGGGGAGAGAAATTATTGTAAATAATGAACAAACTAACAAATACTACCAACCTTTGCTAAATAATAGTGTGTCACTAGAGGTACAGTGAAGAGTATTACGGACACCGACAGTATTACACGGGATAACTTTAAATGACCTAGCCATTGGCAAAAACGTTCATGGAAATACATAGTTATGATATTTTTACTGGTGGGTTACGAAAATAATCAAATACATCTATTCCGGTTGACGAGATACAAAGTAAGTACTTAAAGTAACTTTCATCTTAATACACATTTTCACAAGAATTAGTATGTAAATAACATTCTCAATCTCAACCTAGATCCCGCAGTGAGTCGACTCGACATTGACATTGACATTAAGTTGACACATGTCATCAAATATATTGACATTTTGCGTTTTATTTTATATTTATTTTCTAAACGATAGACATTATAAATCTACATTTTTTCTACTATTAGACACAGATCTCCTCTCAAAATGAGAGGGTTAAGGCTATATAGTCAGCTTCGCTAGACAAGTGCTGGTTAAAAAACTACAAACCTTTTTATGAATAAAACATTTTTTATTACTTTCAAAGAGAATATAACCACAACATTCACTTCAAGGTGTATAGGTTTCTTATCATATGTTCCTTCGCCATTATAATAAGAAATATTCAACCTTAAAATACATATTTTGTAAAAAGGAGCGCAGTTAAGTATAGGTTAAGCAGAGTTAAGTATAGGTGCAAAAATGAGAAAAAACATTCTCATATGGTTTGGATATGTTGTGAGAATGGTTAATGAATGAATAAAAACAGCTATACAAATATACAATGCGAATGTAGATGAAAGCAAGTACCAAGGGAGTTGAAGACCCACCTCTCTGGACTAAATAAATAAATCAGATTCTAACTATGTAGTTAGAAGAGCGGTGAATTGGATATATCACGTTGGGTCTCTAAGATTACAAATATTTAGTAATCCGGGGTCTCTGCCCACTCCAGAAGAGACCTGCATGAAGCTTTATTGAAAACGAGATTATCAATTTTTGTGTGCGTCTAATCAATTGTTGTGTAGCAACACTAGTCCCCCCTTCACCCTACCTCACCGCACAGCTGATCTAATGTCAATTGTCAAGAAAATGGAGTTTTGTTACGCATAATAAATTATGATAAAAGGATCCAATATGAAATCAAACAACAATATATTTCCAATCAATCTGGGATAGGATGGAAAGTACGACTCCGTTTCAACCTTGGACCGATGAAGATAATACGAAAAATGTTAAAACCGCAAGAGAATTAGTGGATGACGCGAAACTTCATCGGGAAAATGTCAATCATCCAAAACATAGGCAAACTGCGTCTTACGTTAAAGAAAGTACTGTTCCTTCAAATATCTCTCCGGGACCATCGAGCACCACGGGTGCGAGTGCGGCCCCAGTGTCGGAGGAGAAGGAGTCTAGGATGGACTCCAGCAAAGTGGCATCCATGCAACAAATAGTTGAGAACGCTCTAAGGTAATACTTGATAACTGGTTACTCCTGTAGTTCCGATATCCTTAATCCTTTTTCATAATTCAAGTCTGGTAAATGATCACTTTTATGGTAATTACAATAGGATTTCCAAAATATAGTTGGAATGAAGAGTAAACAATGTAGTGCTATGAAAACATTTGGTTATTTCATTTTGGCCAACAGCCAACACATTAACGTTACTTTGAATTGCTACTCTATTAAAACACTATTATGAAATATGTTTGAGTGTTTTTGATACAGATATTACATTATATTTTTATTTTTATCACTTCATCCCTAAAGTACACCCCAATACTATTGTTTCAACAAAAAGGAGATATGTATCTCCTATAATGTTGAATAGCAATGGTTAATATGGCTTTATTGTTGTCTAAAACTTCAAATCACTTCCCATTCCACTTGATTGTAAGTTATTGTATTATAAGTTATAATTTCAAAATATTAATTTTATAAAATATTAATATTAGAACTTGAACAAATAATGACTGTTATCTAAAACTGTATATGAATTCCTGTTGTACTCTTTTGTGATTTATTTCAACATATAATTTTAAAACTAAAATATTAAATTGTAATTGCAGTCAAGAAGGGCGGCAAAGGGTAACACAACTTCTGGAGGCAGTGGAGGCCCTCAGTGGAGCGGAGAGACTCTTGTTGTATCTTCGGCTGCCAACTGGTGTACCTCCACATGACCCTCTAAAACAACCAATCAATCCATTGGGATCTAGGTACAATATTAAGAAATAAGATTTCAAATTTTAGTCTTATGAATACTTTAAATGAAATTCTAAATTTTATACAAATATAAATCGTTTCAGATTATAAATCAGTCAAAATACATCTTACTTACAAGTATGTATTAAAATATATTTGTCAAGTGTAATACTGTGTTCAATTAAAGCAATTTAAGAGAAGAGATGGAATAATTTATACTTTATGCATTATCTCTACTCTATTATCATTTTACTGCTGGATAGGTCGCCTCAAAATGAGAAAGGTTAATGTTATGTACGATGTTCTGGCTAAATGCAACCTAGTAAATTTTACACTCCTGTGGACATTACCATGCGATACTGTAATATGTGAAGAGTCCTTCATAATATTTTTCTTTACTATCTGCTGTTCATTCTCAAATGCATACAATATATCTTGACACACCAGGACCCTTCCTTAAAAAATCTTTATTCTCAAATAACACAAATAATTTAATAAAGTGATGTGTGTTTGCTACAACTTGAAACCCACACTTCAGAATAGGTTGTTTGAACATAATTAATAAATCCATGTCCACAGAGATAAGTGTGGTATAAAAAAGAGGCCTTGCAGGAATACAGAGTAATGATAATAAAGTTATCTGTGCAGTTATAGATTGGAAAAGATAAACATCTACACAGGATGCCGGGGGTCAGCATAGTTGACTGTTAAAAGTACAGGTTAAAAAATACAATAAAATTCAGCAAGGAATGTCCATGCTTACAAAAGACACAGGACATTACCCATATTAATATACCATTGAATTATTTTGTTTTAGGGAACATTTATGTAATAATAAATACTGTTTTCTATAATATGGATATTATTTTAATGCAACAATTAATATTTTAGAGCCGAGCTTCAACAAACAGTCACTTGGATACAAACACATTTAGAAGTAGACCCAGACGTCTCATTACCAAAGCAGGATGTTTATGATGAGTACATGTGAGTAGATAGAAGTATAATCATATGATGTGTTTTCTGTTACAAGATTAGAGTTTAAATATTACATTTTTGTTAAATGTTGATTACAGTTTAAACAAGTAGTACAGTGCAGTATGAGCATAAGTGGAATTTTAATTATAGAATACTTTCATAAATAATTAGTATCTTGTACCAAGTAATATAACTTATATTAAAATTAAAATTTGGGTATTCTAAGTGGGGTAAAAAGGCTATCATTTTAGTAACTGGAACCATATTGAATATCAAAAGTGAAAAATTGTTTCGTCTAGATGTTTTAGTTTCAAATGCTTTAATAGATATTTTTAAAATATCATATGGACATAGCTGGAAACATTGAAAAACAAGCCAAACTACTTATATAACATTCTTTAAATCAAGTTTAATACAAGTGTGATAAGACATCAAAGTTTGTATAATTACAATCCACTCTTTAAAAAAGTATGAAAAAATACATAATGTTTTACTACCATTTAATTTCTTTAATTTTGATTATTTAATAATGATATCTTATATCCAATACTGAAATAATGGTGTGTGGTCATAACTTAAAACCAAATTATTGTGCAAATAGAAAATTAATTGATCAATAGTGTCATAAGTTAGTTATATAATTACTTTACAGGGATGTAAAAGACCTTATCAGCTTCGAATAAAAAGATATGCAGTAAATACTTGATTTTACTGATATCTCAACAACACATATCTTCAAAGGCAAAAGTTTATCTTTGCTGACAATTTCAGGAAATTTTTAAATGTTCAATAATAATTACATATTTTTATAACATGCTTGCCTCACTGTATTTAGAAGAAGTTATATTTGTAAATAATAATGACGTTTTTAGACTTAGTAATTTAAATGACTACATAAAGAGATACCGTACAAATCTGTTATATTGTTTTAATACGTTTTGCTATTAATATTTCTTGAATATTTATTAGATTTATATTAGTTTAACTATTATGATTATCTTAAATACATAAAACCTAGTTAATTGTTGAGTGTCTGCTACAATTTTCCTCCTTTACATATCAAATTAATCATATAACACGCAGAAATCAGCTTGGCGTAAGCGCGAAATGCGTTTTATTCTGCCATCTAACTTCGCCTACCAATACATAAAGCAAGGGCGGTAACTTAGCCATTGTTAGACGCAAGTGAGATGTTATGCTAAAGGAAATCTAAAAGTAATAATTGTACAAAACCTTATTATGCAGTAAGAACGTCACTATTGTGTTATATATAGTTTACTTCTCCGAGTTACATGTTCCATCGGGCAAGGATTAAATTGTTGCATTACAATCGTCATCAGCCATTCACAGACACGTTCATGTCGTATTTGCGTTGACCTTTGATACCGTCGATTGTAGTTTTTGATATAATTGGTTCATTATTGATTACTAGCGCGCACTGTATGAGCAGCAACATGAAACCACTGTCGACAGCTGACTTCGGAAAAGTGATGAAACAAGTGTATCCAAGTGTGAGGCCTCGACGTCTCGGCACTCGCGGTAATTCTAGGTGAGAGCAAATTCTTATCACACCAACGGTACCTAACTATTAGTGGCCATTTTAAACAGGACACTCGTATTTTAAAAGACGACAGCAATCATAATTAAATAGTAAAACTCGTAACGTAAATAGATAAATCAACACAATGAGGTATTAACTGTCCGGTAGGGTTGCTACACGGAAATTACAATAAGGGACAATGTTGAAATTATTATTTAGATTTTATTATTCACAAATGATTATGCTCCAAAAACTTTTATATTTATTTGATAAGTTATAAAATAGCATGAAAAATTAAATAATTTTGAAATTTAAAATGTAAACAACCTACTTAATTCGTAGCTGACTTACTTACTAATATAACTAAATTACTTTTTTTTCTGCGAAATTTAATTTTAATTTTTAACTATTTCGGAATTTGTCGCCCGATGTATGGCCATCAGGCTCACCGCCCATTCTATAATGAGATACATAGACGTAACCTATGGAACATGGGATTGTACTACATTCCTCTATTTCTACGGAGATTACAAGTGTAACGTTACATTTACGTTTTACCTTTACACTGATATGATAATATAAATGTCAATATTTCAGAAGTGGCAACCCTAGCAGCTACATTGAGATACGGGAAATAAATAACACTGTGATGTAACACATGTTATAGTACGTTAATTTACATGATATGAACTATTTACGGTCCGATACAATTGTGCGGATTATTAATTTGGTTACGTAATCAACGCTTATGAAAATATTATGAAGTTCGTTATCTTTGAACGCCGTTCATAAAATATTGGAACAGTGTCATAAAGATAGAGTAAAATTAAACATATATTTTGGTCTAAAATTGGTTAACAAAATGTTAATCAGATCTTGGAAAAATATTTTGTTATATCACCGTCTCAAAAATCTCATATTGATAATTTTTATATAACATACACTTTTTTGTAGAAGGCGTAAGCAAAATTTGTAAACATGTCTTTACCGATAAGTTTTTTTACAAATACATATCTATTATTATATAGAAAAACACACACGAATATCCTAAATTACTCTTTGGTATATTTTAATGAGTAAATAATTGTAGTGAAAAAAATACCGCGCTGATTAAAACGTGCGATTAATACTATTCCAGATACTGTTACGCTGGTCTCCGGAAAAAGATTAAATTGGAAGTGCCACAGCTGCCTGATTTGGGCGAATCTTCCAAGGTATATGCTCTACATTATTAATATAACGCCAGTTCTCTTACGGGGAAGGCAGAATGCACCGAGTCTCCCTATCGACCTGGCGTGTTTCTTCTACATGCATAGCTTTATATTTTTAGTACACATTCATAGGCATACCCAAGGGCATACCCCATAACCCATAGGCATACACATTCATAGGCAACCCAACAATTTGTGTGATTACTTAAACATTGTTGATAATAGCTCATACTTTGCAAAATATTTCAAATAGCAAATTTACGCGTCAACCTTAAGAAAAAGCAGGCTGCGTGTGTAGCGCGGTCCGCACGCGACCACTGAGCTCGTTAGCTGCCCCGTTGGTGGCCAGTGGGTCGAAGAGCTCAACCGGAGTAAACTATAGTAGTTGATAACATGTGCGGTCATTTCTCGAAAGTTGTCATCAAGAGTCTCGCTGGAGCGGCTGTTTCAGTCTTTGGAAGTAACAAGGCGTCTTGACCAAGTTTGTGTAGTGCAGATATTTACTTGTAAACGACGAGGCGAGTAAACCATGGCGCACTCTGCCTAGACACGAGGCAGGAGCAGTGCTCTGCGCATACCGTGCGTGGGGATTATGAGCACAACCCCTTAGGGGAGGCCTACGTTCAGCTTTAGACTATAATACGCTGACGATGATGATGATGATGATGATGAAAATCGCCTATAACTTTTTGTACTTCTTAACACAAACATCGTGAATTGTACATGTACTTAGTCACCTATAAGTTAGGTTAGGACATGTTACCACAAAATACATATCGTAGTCTATGGAATCTTATTGTAGCAACTAGCATTTTAGATGCTGCAGTTAAAACGTCATAGGTAATAATTCATTTCGGTTCGTACGTAGTCTCAAAGCTTTGCGGGAACTGCTTTAAAGTTTGCATAAAATTTTTCGATGTACGATTACCATCCAGTAATGAAATTGTCTTATTATGTGAAATTCTTGCACATATATCACATTTCCATTTGATTTTATAGGAACCAAGTTTGCCGTCCCGAGAGAACGAGCGAGTGATTTGTGACTGGGCCGAAACTAAATTGGGTGTGTAATAAATCAACAGTATAATATATTGTGGAATATTTATGTGATTAAGATCAGAATTATGTTCTTTTAAATATTCTTGATTATTTTGTTGCAATCGCAAATCAAAAAAATATTATAAATATTTGGTAGTCAGGTTTCTAAGTATGTATGGCACTATATAAATATATTGTAATTTCATAATCAGCTCGGACCGTCACCGACGGACTGCCTTTCCATGATGATAGAAGCAATACTTAGAAACCTGCAATACATGCGACGTTATCGTTAAAATAATACATTTTCAGG
Source organism: Mysoria ambigua (assembly GCA_018245875.1). Lineage (NCBI taxonomy): Eukaryota > Metazoa > Arthropoda > Insecta > Lepidoptera > Hesperiidae > Mysoria > Mysoria ambigua. The sequence goes on along the minus strand of DWEI01002617.1, from coordinate 5,871 downwards.
TATAAAATTCACGAGCATATCGGAACTGTCGCGCCACCTAGTGTCGGGCGCCCGCGCCGCACCGCCCGCCCCCGCGCCCTCGCCGCCGCCCCTCGCGCCGGTGCTCGGTATGCTTACGCGATTACTATTACTATTCGCTTCAATATACAAACATATACATGTGTACAAAAAAAGGACTTAGATTAAAAAAAAGATAATGCAGCACACCATAAACTATTTCAGGCCAGCCTGAAGATACGTCCGGTCGGCAGTTAATGAGGCAACTGAAGCGGAAGATCCAAGTGAGCCACTGTTTCTTTAATTGTAGACTTCGTTGTTTTCTATATTATGTAACTTTCACGCATATTCATCCATCGACAGACGCAAGGCACTCCGGGGCGGCCGAAAAAGAACAAGGGGCGCGAGGGCGCAGGCGAGTCGCCGCCGTCCACGTCGTACGCCGGCGCGCACCCGGCCGTGAAGCACGAGGGCGAGCCGCTCGCCGAGGCGGGCTACGGCTACTCGCCGGCCTTCGTGCCCGGCGCGTACGACGCGCGCGCGCCCTTCCCCGCGTACGGCCCGCCGCCGCGCGCGCACCCGCCGCACGCGCCCTCCGCGCCGCACCCCGCGCTGCCCGTGCACGACTACCGCGCCGAGCCCTACGTGTTCGACCCGCCCTACCCGCGCGACCTGTCCGTGCTGCCCGACGCCGCGCACAACCTGCCCATCAACCTCAGCAGCGACGCCTCGCTCGACCTGTCCACCGAGCGGACCGAGTGGCCGCGCCGTCGGCCGCCCGACCCCGCCCAGCCTCGCCTCCAGCTCCCCGGCAAGAAGCTGATCCTCGAGACGTATCAGAGCGAGACGCAGGCGAGTTCTCCGCGCTCGTCGCAGACGGACACGCGATCCGTGCACCAAACCACCGAGGAGTTTCCGCGTACGGAGTATTTACCGAAGAAGATGAGGGCCGCCGAAATATTGGGCGGCAAATTGGCCGCCACGCGGCAACAGACCTTGCCACCTGTCGAACCAGCGACGTCTTCCACGTCCGCCGGCGCCGAATCTACAGTTCGTTCCGAGGTTGCTTTTTTAGAGGATTCAAAAAACTTAACGAACCGGTCCAAAAGCACCGCCGCGGCGCTGGCCCGGGAGGAACAGGAGGCGGCGAGTCCGACACGGTCGGTGAAGGCTCTGACGCCTAAGTATTTGTTATCAGCAAAATTTTCCACGCGAGCGAAAGAAACGACGCCTGAGAGACCACCGACTCCAGATTCCTGTTGCGGCCTCGATGGCATCAACATCAAGACCGGCATGATATGTGAGGAGAAGCACTCGGAGATTTTGAACAGAGAAAGAGTTATTAGCATCTGTAACATCGACAAGCATGACTTGGACGATTATCTCAATGAGGGAAACAGTCAGGAGCACGAAGAAGAATTATTACAATATTTTCAACAACGAGATAACGATCAAGATGTCTCTGCCGACACGAATCCTAGCAATAATGCTTTTTTAGAAGCAGGCCAGGACCCACAGGACGACCACAGCCAAGGCAACAGTGAAAAGATATCGCAATTGAGAGAGTTACTAGCGAAAAATTTGAAAAACCAAAGTGGGTCCACCTCAACGAACCTCGCAACGAGTCAGGAGCAACAGACTGCAATTGACAACAGAGAACAACAAGTCAATAAGACGGTGCTCGTCGATGGAGCGTTCAAGCCGCTCGCGAATGTGCTCGACCCCATGAACGGTCCGAGTGCGCCGAACCAAAATGAAATGAACGGTAATAAGTCGTGCAACTCAGTGCTGGCCGAAAACCACGTGTCGATGTCTTATAATGTAAATAACGTGGCAAATCAACTGTTGAGCAACGTCGGAGGGCCTCACCTGTTCAACGGCCACTGCAGCAATGAGCCCCAGAGTCCAACGACGAGGACCCAGCAATATGACTTTGTGCCGATTTCCGATGGGTGCCATTCTCCCGGGAATTTCCACTCGAAGTCACCATTGGGTTTCGGTCAAAGAGGACATAGTCCGTCTAAAGTCAACAAGCCCGTGATTTTAGGTGGATCGTTACAAACGTCTCCGATATCGCACAGTACAGCAGCCAGCCCGTTCGTCAGTCCGAGGAATACCCCGGTGCCCAGGTCCAGACTCTGTTCGCGACCGATTCCCAAACATAACGGGCGGAGGCGGCGCAACCCACTTTCCTTGGGTGTCAGTGATCCGTGCAGCAAAAAATTCGCGGTGCCCAACGATCAAAAGTTCATCCACAAGACATCTGTTAGCTGCAACAATTTGAAATATTGTCAGCCTATGTCGGCACCCCCGTCGCCAAATCTTACACAGTACAAGAATCCGATGTTGCAAAACTCGGCCGGAATTCAAAACGGGAACAGTAACATGTGTATAAATTTCATGCCGAATGCGCTGTTCCGAGACCACGCGAACGGCGAGCTCTCGCAGCCGCTGTCCGCCGATCCGCTGTCCAGTGAGGTCAGTCGCTTTTTTCAAGAGCCGATTGTTAACTTTAGACTGGGCCACGACCCGTCGTTTAGGTCTCAGTCGGTACCGCTGAAACAAGGCATGAACAATGTAGGGCTTCTAAGCTACAACAACACGCCCGTAGGTTCGGTGCCGCAGACTCCTGTGCCCAACGAGTTTTGCGACTTCGGGTCTCTGGCGGACACGTGCGACATATCGAAGGCCGGTCTCAATCCCGAGACTTTAGACAAAATTTACGACGCAATAGATAGCAGCAATGACGTACTTAATCCAGGTGCACCGTCGAGTTTATTGAATTCCAGCGACACCCTCAACAACGGCTGTGATCCCCTCCCCGAGCAGCAGATCCTCACCGAGGAACAACTGAGTTCGTACATCCCAGGCGGCGGCGACCTGCTCGTGCGGAACAGCCAGTTCAACCAAACGTTCCCCGGAGACGCGCCGGCCACCGACAACGTGGAGGAGTTCCTGAAGCGGACCAACAGCATCGAGTTCGACTTGTCCGACCTGGTGGCGGACAAAAACAAGTACTACACGTCCCGCTCGGTGCCCAGCACGCCGCTGCCCTACAAGCGCGCGGCGCCCGGCCTGCACGTGGACTCGCGGCGCGCGCGCCAGCCGGGCGCCGCCGACGGCTACGCGAGCCTCAGCAACGGGATGTCGTCCAAGTCGGTGCCGTCCACGCCGCAGCTGGCCGAGGACCGGAGCGTGTTCAGCTATAGCAACAGGGATTTTCTCATCAACGGCAACTCGGTGGAAATCTGTGGCTCCACTCAGATCCGCTCCGTGGTCGGCGAGCCGGGGCTGGCGTCGCCGCTGGACATGCTGCGCGAGGAGCTGCTGGAGCCGCTGGCGCCGGGCGCCGACCTGCTGGCCGACCTGGACAAGATCGACGCCGCGCCCTACGTCGACCTCTAGTCAGCAGTTTGTACGAGCGGACGGTCACATCGTTGTAAGGGGCGTTTTGTATAATACGGGATGCTTAAGTATTGGATGTCTTTATAGAGTACAATGCTTACACGTATGCCTTCAGTGAAGGCAAAAATTTATTTGTACATGTGTTAGTTTAAAAACGAATCGCACACTCCCAAAAATCGAGTCAATGTATCGTTATAAATATTGTGATAGGCAAAAATTCTGTTACACTACGTATATCTCAATTTTATTAGAGTTCTTAAAATCATAAAATGAATTATTTGAACATATGGTCTCAGTAGAATTTTAAAGGCACATGTTTTGTTTGAACGCGATGAGAATTTTCCGAGGAGCATTCACCGGCATTCGCTCTGTTGGGATCACTTGAACCGCCAGCTTTAGTAAAAGTTCGTCTGTAAAGTCCCGCGCTACATCGTAGCGTTGACGTCCATTATAGCTTATTGAATTAAATTATATTCAAATAGTTCATCGTTGGGGCCAATGGCTGGCGAACCAGGAACAACCGAGGCCACGATAACAAAATGCTGTACGTGCCTCAAGACAATATGTTACCTCATCGTTTCTCTTAAACAAACATCGAAATTTTGATATACATTTTAAATTAGAATGTTGATATAATATACTAGTTCATAAATTCCATCAAATGACGATCGTAGCTATAGAGTAAGCAGACCAACCAGCGTGCCAAGCGCGCTTAGTAAATGTAATTGGTTTCATAAGATAAAAGATATATAAATAGAATATAGATTATAAAAATGAATTTATTGTAAGTTAGCACAAAGATTTAATATATTTTATTATCGCATAGGAGTTTTACTCTGATATACTAAATTTATACAGGCCGCATGTGATGTGGCGTGCAATTGTTAACCTGCCTACACGGCCGCAGTGAGCTTATACAAAGTGTCCGAAGTACTAATTGATTCACTGACACCGCCGGGGCTAGCCAGAAAGTGAACTGTTATTCAATCGATTGCCATTTTCTATAAGACGGTGGCAGAACATACGAATTGCATGCTTCTATGGCATGCTCAAATTTTACTTACCCAATAAATTTACTAGAAGAAATATATATCTAATAGTGTTGTTGCTGCATTCAGTTTTAAAGAGAAAATAACACGATTGCTATATTGTCTAGTGTATGCTAAAATGCCGCAGATCTAATTTTAGGTGCTGAATATAATGTTTCCGCTGACTTGTCAAATTCTTATTATATTTGATAGGTTAGTACTCTTTGTCAATTTTAGATACATGTACGGTCGCGTTGATAAGCGTTTACGGCATTAGATTTGTTTGTCACATCTAAATATTTACTTTGTTGTAAAATGATTCAATTTAAAATGCTTAAAGCCTACAAAATGCTATATATAGGCAATGTATAATTGTTATTGATAAAGGATATTTTCTTTTCATAAGCTGTTTCACATGAAAAGTGGCTAGCCTCAGTGGCTTCCTTCCGGTTGGAGATAATGAATTGTATCGGAATGTCACTGTCAACATGAGGACGTTGTTGTTTACTTTGTTAACGCTTCCTAGAAGTACATATACTATCACAATAATTTAATCAAATATGTAAACATTTTAACTCGCAAAAACATAACCTTCCCTATTTCCTTTCATTGTGCCTAAATGAAATAACGTAGAATCAAATCATATGCTTTAGTAGTTGAATTGTTGAACGCTAGTACAAATGACATACTGATTCAACAGGGATATTATATACATTTATGTAAGTGAAACCGAAGACTGTTATAAAGTTTGTAGATATTTTCAACAAGAAGTAATCAATTCTCAAGTTCCCTGTCTCGAGGTATAGGCGCGACGAACCTAGTGGACACATACATATTGTATTCCAATTTGGTACAGTTTACCAAACAGTCTTGTACCTAATTATTTTAATTGTACATTAATTTAGTACGACTTGTGATTTGTAAATATTAAAGTTTTAATTCCATCTTTGTCTTATTTGTAATAACACATTGGTTTCATGACAGTAACAGTAACATCCATCATAGGTCTAATTTTGTTGCGCCCTGTCACAACCGTACGCGTCATTAGCATAGTTTAGTCACTACATTGTGTATGTTGTGGTAGAAATGTAATTTCCCTCATTTATTGTGAAACATTGTATGTAAAATTTTTGCTACTGTTTGTACCACTGTAGCTATTTTTGAGGGTTCACATTGCACACTTTAATTCCCTGAAATTATTTAAAAGTACATTTTTAAACAAATCCAGCACTATTCATGCAGTTTAAAATACCATGTGGAAAATCTTTAAATACCAATTCATTCATTAAAAATCAATAAATTGGTCATCAAATAATTATAATTGCAGTACCCACTTTATACAAAGGGGCAAGTGACACAACCATTTGGAGTTTATAATGAACTTGACCCGCTACTCACATCACACTTGAAAATGTATTAAGTATTTGTCATGTACCTGTAA
>DWEI01002616.1:0-14033 GCA_018245875.1 Mysoria ambigua | reverse complement strand
TACCACACCCTTCAAACCGGAACACAGCAGCGCTTAACGCTACTGTTATAAGGCAGAAATAGGTGTGGCGGTGGTGCTGCCGGAGTCGAACCACACAGGGTTCTCCCACCAATATTGATGTGATTTTGAATGTACCAATGCTCCGTGAAAAGTAATCAAATATTTCCTATTACTGATAATATATCTTATTATAATATTATAATTAGGTATCAGTAATAGTAAATATTTCATTACTTTTCATGGATCATTAGTACATTCAGAAGGCACATCAATATGATTTGTCTTAAATACAGCTAACCAATCGCAAACCTTTAAAAACCTGATTATATTGAATCTGTATCTGTTACTTCCGTATATCGGCACATCAAGACTGTTAATTTATCTTAATTATATATTATAAAGTTTATTAGCGTATCAATTTTGGTGAAAGAGCGTTTGCTAAATATTGATACTCGTGATCATCTCTACGACCTTTGCGCTCATCAATATTTTACCGGCGCACCGCACACGGCAACGCGAGCGAGCCAATGTTACTTGCCGGTCCACCTGTCCCGGCTTGTTCGGCGAATTTTATGGAAATTATAGCGGGCCGGATTGTCCCGGCTTTTCAATGAATGGGACGTACTTGTAGTTATTCGGTGAGTAATACCCCCCGGAGCGGCCAATTAATGCGAAATGCCTGATTTGAGGTTTCGATTTCAACATGATTTTCGGTGAATATATTTATTTATACTTTCAGCGTATGATAAAACAGTGATATGTCTATATTCAGTAAGAAAATATAATTTAAAATGGTTTAAATCGATCGCTCTTGTTAAATAGATAGTTAATGTGGTTATTATGTATTTAGTGTATATTTATTTTTCTGAAACATCCTCACGACTCATGGTCGTATGTACCGGTTACTATTAAATCAATCTAATACTGCACTCTGCACGCTATAATTAATAAGTTTACATATTATTTATAGTCCACAATTAACACAGCATGCGTAAAACAAACCCAAAAAAGCAGCTGTAATTTATTATTAAAAATGGAACAATAAATATTGTTATTCATTCTGCTTGAAAAGTATAAACGGACAACAAAAGCGGTAACCGCTGGCTCTTCTATAATCGGCATGACCGCAAATGCGTGCGACGGGTGCACGCGTCGCGAAGCAGATGCACGCAACCACTTCGCAACGGGACACTTAAATTAACGCACCGCATTAGCTTCCAACATCGAACGTGTATGTTTGCTGGCCCTAAACCAACATCGACGTTCTCTCCCGCCTCCGGTTACTAATGAATTTCCCGGAATTCAGGTGGAGATTGGCCGTAAATACAAAAGGTACATTATTGTAGTTCTAAACATTACGAAAACTATAATAAGGCATTTTAATATATTTTCAATAATTATTTTGAATTACATATTCGCTTTTCAATACCTGCTATGCATTTCTAGTTACTTTTAAATTTACATGTATAAATAGAATTTTGAATAAGTTCATGGTGTCATACATACGATATTACTCTTAATAAAATTATCAGCATTCATCATTCTTATTTTACAATGATCAGTGAATAGATATATTAATTCGTGGAACTTCCTTCGAAGGTGTGAAGGGTTTGGTACAAAACTGGGCTATCAAACGTAACGTTAAATAGTTCCATCAAGGCTGGCAATATTATAATATACCCTCTGATATTGTAAATATCATATAATGCATGCATGGCAATGAGCACACCACATATTACATAGTGGGACGTAAACGTATCTGGTGAATCGTGGGAGTGTTCTGCATTCCTCTGCCTACCCCTTCGGGGATTATAGGCGTGAAGTTACGTATCTAATAATGCAAATATGGATTTCGGGCCCACATGAGGAAATGGCTACAAAATATAACCCAAATCAATAACTGCGTGTGAATGAGCGAAGCTAATCATGCCGGTCACGTGACGTCTGTCGACACGTGACCCGTTCCGTTTGGCTCGTTTTTCTGTGAACCATTAGACGCACTGTTACCTGAGATTCTGTTTACAATAATTATCCTTTCGTTCCTGTTTGTCGATTTCTCTATTCCTGTTTGTCGATGTCTCTATTGTTAGTATTTCGTATAGTATTTTTTAATATACGAAAATGGTTTTAGTAGCAGTGACACTTGAATGTTTTAGCGATCAGTTTTCAACTTTGAGAACCTTGTATTAAAATTCTTTTCACGCCACTTTATGGTATGCCATAACATGATACAAATATAAAGATGATGGAAAACATCACAAGGCTGGAACACTCGAAACTATAGTGTTTCTGAGTTTATTAAACTACGCTTAATTTTCATTTTTAATGCTTCACATTACGTCAATGAAATGGACGTTATATAGTCACCATTTACATAATTCTGTTCACTTTTACTATAAAGTAAATATAACACATAAACACAAACAAGAAATGTACTTTCATTGCTAACAACGACATTTCGGACAAAAGACGATAATCTGAAAATAATCCAAAAGAAGAGACGTATAGTTTATACTAAAGTTAATGTTAGCTAACAGGTAATAAAAATTTATACGAAGTGAACTCAAGTTCACATCAGTCAAATGGTCTTCACGAAAGAACTAGAGAAGTATGTGGAAATTGTTTATTGGGGCACTATATTATAACACTAGAAATAACCAAAATTATTTTTAGTATAGAACCAAAGCCCATGACAGGGCTTGATGTTATAAAACAGTGCTGTCACCAGATATGGTGAAGTGGATTATATATTTCAAAATGTATTTCTCTATAAATATCTATTGTTGTAACAGTATTTGACCATAGGTTATTGTGACTGACATTGACATTATGAAATAAACAGGGAATATTTTGTTTGTTTTCATGTATATATTTGTAACTTCACGTCTTCAATCCTCGAAGAGGTAAACGGGGGAATGCAGAACAGTTCCACATTTCACCAATTACGCTTACTCCCCACTATGGAATCGGTGGTGAGCCTATTGCCATGCCTCTGGCACATATCCAGACTCTGAACGACTATCAGAATTCTAATTAGATTTTCTGGTAGAAAATTTTCTAATTAGAAAATTTTGTAGCGCTCGACCCGGGAATCCAACCCTGGACCTCCCGATCGGCAATCGCACTTGCAACCAACACGACCAACGAGGCAGTCTCTTTATAATTTTTATTATACATAATCTCACAATTCTTCGTGCACACAAAATGTTGAAAAAGGAGTACCAAGCACATTCTTCCCGTATTAATATATAAATAAAAAAAAGGAGAGGAAATATATAAATGTAAAAAAAAGATACCATATTTCATTTAATATATCGTAGCTCGAAATACCAGTTTATAGAAATGTTAACGCTATAGACGATTGGGGTATTTGACTGTCGTAACCGCTAATGAGATGTTATTGAAAAGCAATTTGGATGAAACCCATTTTCACCCGAACGCGGCCTCGGCTTAAATATGTTTTTATGGCGTCGGTTAGTAGCATTATACGTGCACGTACGTTATATAGACATTATGTTTTTCAATCGAATGCTATATATTATGCAGGATTATTAAATAGACATATGTACTAAGTAAAATGGAAAAGTCAATAGTATAGGATTGCAAAAGGTGGCCATTCTGCAAGTGGGACTGGTTTCAGATTTACCAGAGATAAATATTAGAAGTTGACTATCATAAAAAATCAATTTTTGTAACGAGTAGAGAAACAGTTGTGTGCGCTCTAGTTACATGGACGAATATGACGAATATGAATAGTTTGCAGCGGTTGCAAATAAAGACATGAAGATGGAGCTAAATGACCTATTGAAATGGCTATAAACAGTAACACGGTGATCGGGATGATGAGGATGGAGCTAAACGGCCTATTGAAAGGCCTATGAACAGTGACGCGGTGATCACGATGATGAGGATGGAGCTAAATGGCCTATTGAAAGGCTTATGAACAGTGATGCGGTGATCAAGATGATGATGGGACAAGCAGTAAAGCTAATACAACTTGGCGTTCATATCAATTTATTTTAATGAACCCAGTTTTACTCCAAATCTCCTCTCTCTGCTAGGGAATAGATGCAAATACAAAAGGATTAAAATAAAGGGAGAAAGTATGGGGGGAAATATATGACGTTATTGTAATGTTTTTTTTTCAGTAAATTTTCCAACAATAAACGACTTTATTGACGAAAATTCCATGGTCGTTGTATCATAAATCCGTATCGAAAGCGTCGATTAATGACGTCACGGATTCCTAAAAATGTCTCAATTATTGGCAAGTAATGACACATATTGCTATATAGTTCATCCAAAATGCTCTTTTTACTACGAAACTGAATACAAAAGAATAGAATACACTGTTCTTTTCCAGGTCCATACAAACTATACGTTGAACATTTTTTGTGTATTATCCATTCAATGGGTATCATCAATGGCAACGTAGTTTAATCCATAGAAAATCGTCTTTTAATATATAGCTATAAATGGAAAGGAATCTTCGTTCTCATAAACACGTGAATCAACTTTATCTCCGACAATATTTGTGTTAGCCGCTAGCTCTTCATTTCGTCGCGTACGTGGGGGGAATTAAAAATTTATCAACATTTATAACCCCTGGGAGGGTTGACGGGGACGACACGGGTACAACGCAAAAATTTATCGTTTAATGAAAATGAAACAAGCAAATAATGACCCCAGTAGTAGTAGTATATACTTTTATATAATATTTTATGTAATAGTTTTCAGTTACAATTAATACTCTTTTAAATCTAGTAAAAATGTGTTGAGTATACAATATTTTATTTTAATGTTAAGGATCCATTAACAATGATAAATGAAGGGGCATTGAAAAGTGTTTACATGTAAAATATACTATCTAAATATTCAGAATACGAGTCAAGTTATATTGGTGTAACTAAAATGTAACATTAAACTGTATGCATTTAACTGTTCATGCACCAAAAGTTCCGCAACAGTCTATAAATTTAGTAATACAGGTACCCATTCTATAATATAAATAAATGTACATATTGGCGAAGTTGAATATCTAGTATCGATGTTTAAAATGACTTTGAAATACAAAGTAAGTAAAATGGAAGTAGAATTTCCATACGTCGTTATCGAAATTTACGACTTCACAAGATCCTAACATTACTAATATTGTAAAGGTTACATTGTATAGGGTACTTCCGTAGAATTGGGAGCAGGGTTGATCAACGACTTTAGTACATTCGGTTTGATTTGTACAACAAGATCGTGAAATCCTTACTGATGTAGACAGGAGTATGTGGGGATTGTAGTCGTTTAACATTGGAATTAATGGGATTTATAATAGAGTAGTAAGTCACATGAATTAATGTGTGTATAATTATCACATAGGCTACCGAGTTTAAGCTGGGAATGGAAACGTACAATAAGCCGTATGATATACTGCTTGTTTATAAATTATCACACGGCGACGTTATATACAAATTATCTTCTTCTATATCATGTTGCATTGGAAACGTTCCACATTATAATAGTAAATGACAAATAATAGTAAATTTTGCTTTTGAAAATTGACCAGGTTTACAAAAATTTGGTAATCGTGACTCCTCCTTATAAAGACGATAGTGTTCAGGATAAAAGTCAAATTTTATTTTAAAATCAATTCGGTATCGATACGATATCGACCCTTCTGTGGTTCCTTTATTAGGACATGGTTCTCCTCTCAGAATGGGAGGGTTGAGGCCATAGTCTGCCACGCTGGCCAAGTGTGGCTTAGCAGACTTCATACACCTTAGATAATATTTTTTTTGAGGACTCAAGGTGTGCAGGTTTCCTCACGATGTTTTCCTTCACCGTAATAGCAAGTGATATTTAAACGCACATTTTAAAGAGGTACTATACCAGGGATTTGAACTCGGTCTCCCGGGACGAGAGGTCGAATTTCAAAACACTACGCTATCACTGCCACTTCAAATGTGCGGTTCAATTCAAATTTCACGAAATTTGAATAAGTGTACAGATTTGTAAGACGGATACATATGAGTGTATGAATAATTCCAAAAAATCTTCATGTACAGCACTCTACCGTGTTTGAATGTCGCCATCGGGTCTGCTTTCAAAAGAGGCTTTGGACGAGAGGAATGAAAGCATACGAACAGTTCAAACGAATATGACATCTCTCGTATCTGTGCCGTCACCCATTTCAAAGCTTAGTGCTGTGTTGTAAAAATGGTTTCACAAAGTATTACAAAGTCACACGGGCGTATGTATCACATTTGTATAAACATGAATTGAGATATGAAAAAAGTATTGGTAGATTCTGTCTAATTTTTAGAAAAAAATCATATGAAAATAACATTTACATCATCCGGAGTCACACTACAATTGATGTTAAATCATACAACAAACAGTTATCTGTCTACTCTCAAAGGTAAAACTTTTGTCCTATTTTTTTTTTATTGTAATCTGATAAAGAAATACAATTTGTTTAAGCATTTTCTGCTACATATTACACTTTTCAATTCAAAGCTGCTTCTTCAAACTAATTTATTTATAACTCCATCGCCTCGTGCCTTGTAAAGCCTCCGTCGAAGCCTCATGCACTTGAGACGGACGTTTTATTGCACGGAGTCGAATTTATTTTATTCGTACCAGCGTCTGCTCTTACCCGCTTTCATATGTTTATGTCTGTACCGGATTACTTGTAAAGTGGCTTCAAAGAGAATTATTATTGACAAGCTTTCAATCGCGACCTCGCTGTTGCACGAGCCAATATTTTTCATTCCACTGAAACATATTTTTCACTTCACTTTAGGACACTTCAATGAAAAATATCGTTTGTCTCAATGGTAGTCTGGTTGCAAGTGCTGCTGCTGGACAAAATGTCCTATGGTCGAGCCTAGGCCCGGGATTGGATTTATCTTACTTGAAATATGTTACATAATATATGCAACGTTATATTAGAACAAAGAAATAGAATTATAGTTTCGATGATAAATTGATGATACGTTTCATGATGAAGATGTAAATTCTATTATTGATAAGCTTGTAGCTCCGCATGTGATAGGTGGCTGGCGGTGAGTTATAACATATACAACTGATAATAAATGTATTTGACAGAACCTTACTAAATTGGTAAACGGTAAATTATAAGTTCTGTCTCATATTACAACTGCTGTATTCTAATGTAACTTACCAGTGGTCTTACTTTTGAATGTTTAAGCAATCAAGCGTATACTGTGTAATTAAGTGCGCTTGTTCTTATTCTAGGCTTAACATTACAACACAGAAGGACCAATCCATACAAATGTCGGTTGATCTTTTTCATGTACGCTGTACGGATGGCATAATAATTAGAGATGTTATCTTGTTGGTGAAAACATTCAGAGTTAATTGGCCGAGGGACTGGAGTCAGCTATCGACGCTCGCTCCAATCTGCGCTAATGTTATCAGCGAGTGAATTTGCCTTTGGCCTTCGACGATCTACATTCAGAATGTTTGCACAACAAGATTTATTTATAAATACATTGACTTTGGATAAATCCATATGATAGTCTAGTTGGTTAGAATTCGACCTCTCATTGAGGGTCCCGAATTCAAATCCTAATGCGTATCTATTCAAAAAACGTATGTTTTAACTTTAAATATCATTTGCTTATAACGGTATACGAAAACATCGTGAGGAAATTTGCACACTTTAAAGTTCACAAATTGTTCTCTAAGGCGTGTGAAATCTTTTAACTCTTGGCAAGCGTGACAGACTATGGCTCTAATCCTATCATTCTAAGAGGAGACCCATGTTTCTTCAGTGGCAAAAAGAGTCGGTTAAAAATCTGTATTTAATTTTTTTGCTCGGCCTGTATTTTTTTTGCGTCTGAAAGAGGTCTAAGACATCCTTCAATACATTTAGAGTTTACATTATTATTTGTAGCATATATGTATATATTTGTCGATAGCTTGCGACGAGTTAACCAGTCAATGCACTGTTCAGCGGTACTTAATAACCGTTTAACTTTGTCGAAGACCTCAATAATGCTGTACAACGGTTAACCCGTTACATAAAAGTTACGTAAATTCTATCATCAATAATAATTTCAATAGTCATTATAGCAAATGATTAAGAAATCTATCTGAAAATCATTGTCCGATGTTCGTATCTTTATCACCTTTTGCCTGATTACCCAACAACGATCGTCTTTACGGTTGAGTGTTTGATAATGTTCTGATTTCACTAATCAGTATATTTGTATAAACAAGACTCGTATCCATGTCGTGTAGGCAAAAGCGACGTGTTCTGAGCCGTCGAGTACATAATTAGCTCCAGTACATGCCCGCGACGTGTCCATAGTTAATTAGTTTAGGGACCGGCACGAGTGGTGTAGCGGATTTAATTGAGATTAGTAACTGCGATCAACTATTTATAGTGCCTAGAGTCTGTTACCAACTTTATTTGGTTTGACTGACTAATACAAACGTAAAATCACGCCTGTAATTCCCAAACAGATACGCAGAGGAGAGTACGCAGTTGAGGAGAACATGCAGAGGATAGCTTTCAGGTTTCGCCAGTTACATTTACTTTCCGTCATGGAATAGGCGGTGAACCTATTGCCGTGCGCCGGGCACAAATCACAACTCCAAGCTATTATTATAATCCTAGTTGTGGCTTCTGGATTTTCACGTTCATTTATATTACCATATTTAATTAGGAGTAATGTAAGAATTACAGGTTTATATGAGAAGATGCTAAATTAATTATGTAATTTTATATTATTATTAGTAGCTAAGTAGTAATTGTAGTTGTAGACTATGAAATTAACGCTTCTGTTTAGAGAGTAGAAGGGTTTTCAATAGTGGTAGCTGTTAACAATAGCTTTCAATAATGTATGAGAAATAATTCAATTTTGATTACCAGCTTACTAGAAGTGGTTGGAGATTGGTAATATAAAAGTTTTATAATTTACATCCAAAACACTGTTCTATTATGGATAACAATAGAGTTATATTTCCAATCGTGATGAGATACTGGAGATTGAACACACTCACTTCTGTCGACTGAACGACGACGCATCGTGTCTTATCATCTTTGCATATCCTTTAAACAATAATGCAAGCACTTTTGCACCACTGGCAGCGGTAAGGATCTTTCCTTGGTCGATGCAAGTGTACCATGAACGTAACTTCTTCATCATTATCATCATCAGCCTTTAACTGTCCACTGCTGAACATAGACCTCCCCTAGAGCGTGCCACGTTGCGTGCAACGTAACTTCACGCCTGTAAAATAATACAAAGGTGAAAAAATTGAAAAGCGCGCGACACGGAATTCGAACACAGAACCTCTCGATGGGCATTCACGCTTGCAACCAACACGACCAACGAATCCGGACACAGAGTTAACTTCAAAACCAGTACTAAAAAATTTCAACTAGAAAAACCTAAGTTAGATAAATTTTAATTATATCCGAACGTGAATTGAACTCAGATCCAATCACACTTGTGACTAAAAAGGCATTCAGCGAATTAAAATAAAGTTTTAAAATATCATAATGTTTCGTAAAAAACAAATTTTAATTTAAATTTACCTCACAGTTTTGAAATGAATAAAAAGTTGCAGTTACTAACGTTCGATATAGTACAGAAGTTTGCAGGAAGCGTCAAATTGTTCGCCAACCGTCAATCAATGTCCTCGGTGTTTTCGTTACGCTTCTTCTAGCACATTGATCGATGAATTGATTTCATGTGAATCGTGGCAATTTTCGCGAAGTACGGAATAATCATGGTTGGATTCTCTAGCAATATCTGCACTGACCTCGGGTAGACCTGAAAAAAACACCATACCTTTTATTTGATTTGATTAGTATAAATAAATACATAAATACATATTTTAGGACATCTCCACACAGGGCCACCTGATCCCAAAGTAAGCGTCAAGAGAGCTTGTGGTATGGTAACCAGGCGGCTGATAAACTACATATATACATACATATAAATATATACTTAAATATTTTTTTTTACACCTAGACACAGAACAAACACTTGTGCTCATCACACAAATATTTATTTAGGGTGAGAATCGAACCCACGACCCCCGGCGCAACGGCCAAGTTCACTAACCTCTGCACCAACGGGCCAGTCAAATGTACGTTATGCTAGTCTTGAAATGGTAAATAAAATTCGCAAGCAAGATGCTTTCTCATTGGCTGGCTAGTTATGTCAAGGTAGCTGACAGATGTTTGTATCCGAACTAAAATATATCTAGCTATATTTTTAAATGTTTTATAGCAATATTTGGTCGACACAATCTCAACCTTATGGCAAGCGAGACCTACCCTTGGATATAGAATGCTTGCTTAGAATGTGAAATGATAGATTAGTAGTCAGTATCGTCTGTTTCGAAATCATCATCATCTGTCGTTGAATCGCAAACTGCCCTGAACACAGATGTAAATACTCAAGTTTAACCTGCAGATGTCATCTGTATCAACAATAATCGTCAGACAGTTAGAATCGTATAACTGATAAATTAGTCACAAATTGTAACTCACAATGAGCCCATTATGAGCTAAATTCTCATATCATCAAGATCATTCACAGAACAATTACTAATGCGCGTGTCGTCGTTTCAATGTAATTCAATGAACTCATTGAAATGAACAATGCATCATATGGTGGTCATATTCCAGAAGAGTGATCCGAAACATTGCTTCCTTTTTCTGAACATTGGAGCATAAAATATATTAAAGACGTTCGGAAATTAAAACGGATGCTTGAGAAGAGACGACGCGACTACCACGCGCCACCTTATCTGCTACACAGTGTTATCTGAAGGAAATATGAAAAAAGATGTATGGAGATTGAGGGGGATGCTAAGGAAAAGGATGGAAGTGAAACGATCAAGATCAGTATTTTGGAGTTTGATTGAGTGACGTATATATTAACCTCTTTTTTGTGCTTGGTTGGAGTAATCTAAGTTTTAGGACGCCGGCGAATTGAATGTATTAAAGTAAATTCATAATGAAAGTTGCATTTTTTATGCATGTGCATTAATAAGCATGTGGGATTTAAAGATTTGTACATACATCCATCATACTCTTCATACATGCCTACTAAATTCGGAGAATTTGAAGCCAAAAAATAAATTTTAAGTTGGGCCATAAATATTATTAAATCTGCAAGTAGATATTATTTATTCTTAAGTATTAAATGCAGAACATTCCCACGATTCACCAGTTACGTTTACTTCCTACTATGTAATAGGTGGTGAGCCTATTGCTATACATCAGGCACATATCCAGACTCCTAACCACTAGTAGAAAATGTAATTAGAAAAATTACCAATAGATTTGAAGATAATTTAAAGATTTGGACCAGGACCGGGATCCAGGACCTCTCGATCAGTAGTCGGACTTACAACCAACACGACCATCGAGGCAATCATAAAAATATACTAAATGAAAACCCTTCAAAGGGATACTTTTACGGATTCACATTGAAATTATTGAACCGATTTTAATGAATTTAAGTTTCGACGTTGTTTGAACTTTGAGAGAAAGAAATGAATTGTTTAGTTTACAAGGAAAAAAAATTTTTTTGGTAATTTTTTTCTAGCTTCTTACTCCATATTTTATAACAAAAGCACAGATTCTTCGTAGACGAGCTTTCAGTGCAGGAGATAGATTATAAGTAGAATTCTCTTTAAAACCTTACTTAAGAGTTATGAAGACTATAAAAGTGACTTTATTACAAAAAATAATTAATTGTCACCTTTTTGTACTATTGCGCAGTGAATTGGATAGAAGCTAGAATTGTATTAATGTTTTTGTATTCTAATTACACTGCAATTTCTTAAGATAATGCTAGTTAATGTCCTATGCTTTGAATTTTAAATTACTTTGAATTTATTATTTAAGCTGAACTGAGAAAATTGCTTATTTATGTCAGGAAATGGTAGTTTCTTCAAATATGTAAATATAATGCAGCGATGTCCATAGGCTTATATCTGTTGTGTTAATGTTTTATATAAATAATTATCCGAAATCTTAAATAGAAATGTGGGAAAATTATATGATAAACATTTAATTAAGCATATTTTAATTATTAATTTTCAACACAAATATCACTCTCCACGACATTTTAATGAAACAATCCCATAAAATGATTCTATAGAAAAATTAATTACGTGCTCGTAAACATTTTAGCTCCAGATGTTTATCTCAACTGAAGGATTTCACAAATTTCGATTCTATTTCTTTATTATAGCACCGTCATTTCATAAGAATTATTTAAATTCTAGTATCGGTGAAGATTTGATTGGTAATTTGATCTAATATGTTTAACATACTTTAACAATATTGTGTTTCAGTCAACCAGATATTTATAATATTGGGCTTGCTAAGAAATTTATATTGTTTTGTGAAAATCGAGACTAATTAATTTGTTTCAAAATAGGTAATTAATCGAATTGTATTGTGTAAATGCCACTCGCATTACAAAAATAAATAAATTTACAACTCACTAGAAAAGTTGACAATCGCGTGCGTGTAACCGTTAAGAAGTTCAATGTTCTTATTGGATTTGAATTTATTCTCAAAGTAATTAAATGCCGTTCAAATAAAACATGCTTCGTTCGGAACAGTGTGATGGTAAGACGCATATCTACAGAACGGGCGTCAATGATCGACTTCGAATAGCACCTCTCGCACCCTCAGAACAAATATGTAACTATAATTGTATGACATATTATGTTCATGTGTCCAAACTAATGTGATACTAAAATTTTATAACGAATACAATATGCCTGGTAATAAGGAGTCTATTAATAAGTAGTTGTAACTAGAACAATTGGCATTGATCGTCCTATCGCCGAAGTTTTATTCGCAGTCCATTCCAGACGACCGTAAACATTTGGGGCTGCTTGTGACCTCTACTTGATCGTTGCTATTGTTTTCATGTGAGAATGAGACTCGAATTTGTGATAAATTTCATTCGTTATTAATTAATATCACAGAGAAAGTTGTAATGAAACGAACTCTACCACTTTGTTACAAATCAAGCCTTTATTTTATCGTCTTGTTTGTCCGTTGATTTGATGTCTCTTTTATTATTATACGGGGAAACAAATGGACAGATGTAACAATAAAAAATATTGCTTCTATTAATTCACATATAGTTCATTCTATGTGGTTTTCTCGAAGCCAAAGATGGCGTAGAGACTTACGTTACACTTATAATTATATGTAGAGAATGTAGAGTTCAGTATAGAACATCACTAATATATAGAGGAATATTAGGTTGAAAACGACAGTAAATATAATCCAAATATTTGACAAAATTTGGAGCATGTTATTTTAATAATGAAAGCTGCTTATAAAATTATGTAAATAAGGCTCCGCAATATATTGAGTAATATCTCGAGGGAAAATCTCTTTGTTTGAGTTTTACTATAGTTATTTTTATTGCCAATAATAAAACTTCGTCGTCAGCCGTTTCCTGTGTAAATACGTTGATGTCTACAGTGTTTAAAAGATAGTATTCTATTTGAGGAGATACAAGAATTTAGTAGGAATACTGTAATCCAAAATAGGTGTGAAAGCTTGGAACCTCCAGATTACAAATGTTTACGAATCTGACCAGTTTGAAAATGTAACTCGACGTGCGAGGTCGGTGTTCCAGTTCAGTGAAGCAAAGAAACGTTTGAGGACGGTTATGACACTAACAAAGTAGAAAACCAGATGAGACAGGGTCGGTCTGAGCATGGAACCACAAATATCTCATATAATAGAACTTATGTTGTAGTTCATATACAAGGATTACAAATCTATACTCAAGAGTTAGATGTCATGTCAATATTATTTCATAAATTTAATTTTGCTGAGGTGCATACGGGAGCTCGTGGGAGAGGATCTTGTATGGGTCCGAAACAAGTCGGACCATCCCGAAAAACATACGTGTGTCTGACTTAACACTTAGTTATGTGTAACTATCTATCTATATCTTCACGCCGGGTCCCTTACGGGGTAGGCAGAGAGCACGGAGTGCCAAATATCTCTATCCTTA
>DWEI01002615.1:0-14043 GCA_018245875.1 Mysoria ambigua | reverse complement strand
CAATTTTTTTTGAGAACACTAAGGTGAGTTATAGCTTTCCTCATGATGTTTTTCTTTACCGTTATCATCGTCAGCCTCTTGAGGTCCACTGCTGGACATAGGCTTCCCCTAATCGGCGCCACTCCATCCGGTCCTGGGCCTTCCGAATCCAGCAGCTTCCCACTGTCTTCTTCAGGTCATTGGACCACCTGTTAGGAGAGCAACCTATGCTCCTATGCTCTAAAAGTCACAAAAAAGAACTGAATGAACTAAATGAACAAGAGATTTCTAACTCGCAATGAAACACATCTTAACCTTTGATAGGACCCCCCTCTCCCCAAATTGAGTTATATAGTACTTGAACACTCCCTTCTTCTTGTTATTGAAAGATTATATTGTGATTTTAATTTAGTGATTAAATTGTTATTTAAAGATTATATTGTGAGCTCACTTTATTTTTTTAAGCTCTTATTGTTGTGGAAGTTTATATCTTATAAGAAAATTTGACAAATTTTATTTTTGCTCTTCATTAAAATGAAATCAGTTTAAATCCATATTTAATTTAATAATTTCACTTTATTTATTTATTTATTTATTTATTACTTTATTATTCACTTTAAAAATATAATACAATTAAATATTATCCAAAAAAATGTAATTAAATATTATTTAATGTTTATGTTTAAGGGTTCAGTAGTGTAAGTATTTTCTAATTTCTAGCCCCTGAAAATATTACTGCGAAAAGAACAACAAAAAAAATTGCTGCTAAAGAAATAGAAGTAAATGAAGAGAAACCAGTGACACCATCCAGACGTAGTGCCAGGATCAAATCTAACAGTAGTATTGTATTAGAATCAACACAAGCAATTGACTCACCTAGAGCCAAAAGAGCAGCAAGAAGGACTTCACAAGTTGGTATGTTATACTAATCATTAAATCGATATAATATGTATGACTTAGGATTGTGTTAACTTGTGTTAGTAAAACAAAACTTGTATTAGGTAATGAATTACTGGAATGTAGTATGATCTCCACAGGGATTATATTTTTATTATCGTGGCAAATATTTAAAATTCTGATCTATGTAAAGATGTTATATGACTGGATAGTGTCTGTAAAGACCAGACACTCCTCAAAATTTTCTGACTGGGTGTAGTCATACACACAGGCCACTCCTGAGGTGCTGTAAATGACCATAAGTGATGGTGACCACTATTGTCAGATGGCCAGTTTGCTTGTTTCCTAGGCTGAATATATAAAAAAATAACTCATTATATATATCAAAATGTTTACATGAAATTAGAGGAAAAATATGCCAGAGTGCTCATTCATTATTGACCTTATATCAACAAATTGATATCAAGTGTCAGTTGTATTGTGAAAACTAATTAACAGTTTAAGAATTCCATACTTAAGTTCAAGCTTGTAATCCCCCGAGGGGTAGGCAGAGGAATGCAGAACATTCCCACGATTCATCAGTTGTGTTTATGTTGTACTATGGAATAGGTGGTGAGCCTATTGCCATACGTCGGGTACATGTACAGACTCCTAAAATTTCGTAGTGTTCGATCCGGGAATCAAACCCGGGACGGGAGTTGTCGCACCCGACAACTTTGAAGAATTATTATCAAAAATAATTTAGTTTCATGGTAATTTTTTTAGGTAGTGACAATGAAGCTCCTCTAACACCAGCTAGGCAGACCAGACGGAATAGGAAAGACTCTGCAAATGCTGAAAAAGGTTTTTGAAAATTTCATTTGATATATATTTTTATATTACTTAAATGTAGGCAATAAATATATATAACATAATCAGCCTGTGTAAGTTCACTGCTGAATATAGATCTACACCAGGTCCGGATTTAGGATAAGACAAGCAGGGTTACTGATCCAAAATCCCCATAGGAGATAGGCCTCCACAATAAAAATTAAGTTATTAGGTAATCATACTTTTTATTGAAAGTGATTCATTTCAAGAAGAACATTTCAGTGAAATCATCAAGGACTTTTCATTTTTCGTTAATGTGGTCATTTAGGTTTTAATAAATTGTATTTGTCTTTAACAAACATTTTCTGTTGTAATAAATTTTTGAAAGGTTTGACTAAAAAATTATTTCTTTTATTTGAAAAAAAAATCAGTAATTAGAGACCTCCTTAGATGCCCCAGGTCCTCCAGACTTCCAAATCCGGCCCTGGCCCTGGTTGATATAATTCTGGGCATGCAGGTTAAGGATCATAGAGCTCAACTTCTCGTACCATCTACGCTGCTGCCCCAAGACGACCAAAGCATTTACGATTTTTTTAATGTACCAATTATTTCAGTGGAACCAGAGGTAGCTCAAAAATCACTTATAAAAGAAAAGATAATAGAAGAACCAGAATCATCTTTACAAAAATCTCGTGGCAGTCCTAGAATAACCATTGAGCAAAATCAGTCCCCTAGTGGCCTTCGCCAGAGCCCGAGGCTTAGTATTAAGAATAATGTAAGTACTGGTTCAGACAAACCTCAATATAAAGAGACAAATAGTTCGGAGGAACATAATACCTCAAATAAAGAAAATGAAACAACTTTAGGAGAGAAAACAGCGAAAAATGCAATGTCCCAAGAAAAGGGAAATATTCATAATAATGATTTGCATAATAACAATAGAAATAAATTGTCAGAATCCAGTTCAGAAATACTAAATCAAATGAAATTGGAATCCAGTAAAATAAAAAATATATTGAATAAAAGTTCTTCTGCAGTGGTGGACATTAAGAAATCTAAAAGTAAAAGACAAAGAGCTAAATCATGGACAATTCTTTCAGAACCCGCTTTTAAAGATCTAAAATGTAACAGTGATAGTGAAATTTCTAAAGAGCAAGAGAAGAAGGACTTAATTGATGACTCAAATAATATTGATTTGTCAAAAACATCAAAGAGCAATAAATTAAATCTATCTTCCAATAAGAAAAGGAAAAGTACACAGATTGAGTCTAAAGAAGAATCTAATATACAGGATTCTGTGAAGCAAATCAGCAATGAGAAGTTATTTGCCTCATCGTCACTTGATTCAACTGAAAAAGCATTGCAAAGTGCTTTTGATACAAATCCTACGAATACATTGCGAATCACAGTATATGAATCTGATTCAAATTCAGACAATCTAAATGTTGATCAAAAGGTGAATGAAGATGACCAGTGTGTTCCCGTAGTCCAACCATATTCTAGTACCAATTATACACCAGAAAATAAAGAAAAAGAAAGTTTTCAATATAATGAAGAAAATCTAGATAATATTTTCACTAAAAAAAATGAAAACAAAAATGACAGTTGTGAACCTATGGATGTTGATGAAACTTTACCTGACAATTTGGAATTAAACAAGTCAGTATTGACAACAGGTAACATGTCGCAAAATAAAGTTGTAGATAGTAAAAGCGAAGTAGTAGAAAGTATTGTCAATGAGCGTGACCAAAGGTGTAGGTCATCATTTTCTATACATCAGACCCCTGAAAAAACAGCTAATGAGAATGGAAGCACTCTTGTATTATCACACCTCAAAACCACTTCAAATGAAAACGTTTTAACTGTCTCACCACAAAGTTCTACTGAAAAAGTTGTATCGAAACCAGATCTTGCTCTTGATGAAAAGGGAGACGTTGAATTAGATAAAAAAAGTCGATCTCTTAACTATTTGACTAGTACTCCTCTGCAACAAAAGAATATGGCAAAACTTGCTACCCAAGTAAACACTTCAAGTATAAATTCCAATAATACAAGCAGAATAGACAAAAGTTTCAGTAATCTTCAAGAAAATAAACCAACCGTATCTAATTTCTCTAACAAATCAATACAAAATTCCACATCCGATGATGATAATGACGAATCATCGATGGAAAAAAATAAGTTTGTAGATGATGAAGCAGAAGAAGCAAGTGATGATTATGAATCAGGTGACAGTAAAGACGAAGATCAAGAGCGATATGAATTAGAGAATGAGATTGTACCTAAGGGAGAAACACTGACATCTGAAGATGAATTGTCTAATGATACTGATTATGAAAAAGACTCATTTGTTGTTAGTTCAGATGAAGAAGATGGTGCATTATTAGATGGTTCAGGCGATGATCTGTCTATGACTGATGATGAACTTAAAATGACTGCAAAATCGAAACGGAAATATAATGAACACAAAATAAAAGAACAGAAAAAGGCATCAAGGGAGATGTTTGAGTCAAGGCATAAACTAAATGTTTCTAATCAAAGTAGTAAATCAAGGAATTGTGCAATTAAAAAAAAACGTGCAGTACTAGATTCCACAGATTCAGAAGACAACAATATGCAAGTAACAGTAAAAAAGGGTAACCGAATGAGATTAGATTCTAGTCATGAAATTAACGTCGATAAATCATTAAATAACGATCTTAATACTCATAACGATAGTTTAATGAATGAAGTCGAAATGACTATTTGTGAAGAAAATGCAAAAGAAGAAATTGATCCCTTGTCAATCCAAATAAAAAAAGAAATTAAAACACCCCAAAAAGAAAGTACTAACCATTCCATTGAATATATTGACCCAAAACATACCACAGAAAATGAAGATGATAGAAACAAATCACAAACAAATGACAAATATTATCAGAATCCACTAGAAGAGTCAAGTCATAGTGACAGTTCAGATAGCTGTGACAATGTACATATTCAAAATTACGACTCTATTCTTAACAACCTCAACAAAAGTATGAAAACTAAGAAAAGCAAAGATGGTGACATTTCACTTAACTTAGATAAGAAAAGTAAGTCAAAAAGCTCTGCACCCATTGTTGATCAACTCAACCTCACACAGGTTAAGACAATTAAACTAAAAGGGAAACAATCAAAAGAGTCATCTAATTTAATATCCAAGAACAAATCGTCACATGAAAAATCTGAGAAATCAGTTTCAGAAATGGTACCTGGTGCTACAGATAGTGATAATGAATCATCTGATTCCATTGATTTAAACTTGCTCTTTTCTGAAGAAAGCAACAGTAGTGAAAAGATCACTCAAAGCAAAACTAAGAATGATACTCTTGAGAGTAATAACAAAGATAGTTTTATTCCATTGAAACATACCCAGGGTAAAACTAATATTTTTGAAACTTCAGGTATGTTTTGCCATTTTATTTTATTTTTATCTAAATAGTTCTTAATTTATAATTTCATACCTTCTTAATACTATGTACATAGATAAAATATAAATAACACATTTTAGGAATTAATGAAAGTGCAAAGAAGAAAAACAAAAAACACCAAAATATAGATAAATCAATGGTTGACAGCAAAAAGTGTGGTAAGAATTAATTTTGGTTCTGTACTTAATACAACTGTCTTTGAATTTTTATAATAAATAAATGATTATTACATCCTATGGACAACACACACAAATAAAACACGCTATCACCACGTAACAGCTTAGCAAAAAAATTACAGAATGGGAGATGAATAAAACCAAAACCTTAAGTAATGAAAAATGCAAGTGCATGTGGGTGAGAGCTACCAAAGCTCATTATGACCCCCAAGACGATCACTGCTCTTTTATATTAGCTTTAATTCTAGTAATAATATTGTAGTAATAATTAAATACTGCACTTTAAGCACTTAGACCCTACCAGATTATATCAAAGCCTTGTTTGAAAATACATGTATATTACATCTTTGACCCAAATCAGTACATTTTAAACTTCAATGTAAGAAACGAAAATGCTTGCCATCTCATTGCCGACTGGCGA
This sequence comes from Mysoria ambigua, assembly GCA_018245875.1. NCBI lineage: Eukaryota > Metazoa > Arthropoda > Insecta > Lepidoptera > Hesperiidae > Mysoria > Mysoria ambigua. Next base: position 8,308 of record DWEI01002615.1, on the reverse strand, counting down.
ATGTAACTAGTAGAGTGGCTAATACAATAATAGTACTAGACATGTATATATGTCCACCATATCCAAACTCGACTAAAACTGATGCCAAGAATGCAAAGACACATTCAACGTTCCAACATAGTTTTCAACAGTAGCACGACACATTTCTAACTAATCTCAAGCAGAACACCAATTATACACATAATGTTTCAAATATTGCGTCTCTTCCTTACAGCAATTTATTAAAGTCAGTGATCCATTTAGCACTGTGACTCCATTTAGCACTATAGATGGAATAAATACATATGTAATCAAGTAATTACAAATACTCATCATTAATTTTGTCTCTTATTGATTTCGCAGATGATATGGAAGTACAACTATTTTATGTAGATACCACTGGCACTCATAACTCTACTACTATTGAAAAGTCATTCAATGGAAGCGATAAAAATACAGAGATAGAAAAGGATGTAAACGATGATGGTATGTTTTAACTTCGTACTGAAATGTATACTCAAATTCCACATGTTTTTGCTAAATGTAAACGGTAACCTCAATAATAAAAGTAAAGCTTTTAATATAAAAAAAAATCTGAAGTCAAATTTTATCAATTTTTGTGATTCTTGTTATTTATACTGGAAAACTGTTTCAAAGTTGAACAATCGAACAAATGATTTTGTTTCAGATGCTCCAGTTGAGATATTCGATAAGAATACAATAAAAAAACGAAGTAATATAACTCAAGTAGAAGAGGAAATAAACAAATCTGATTTGCTTGTACTAGATAAAACTCCTTCAAATATTTGCAAAAATAACATGAAGACCAAAAGACTATCAAAATCTCCATCAATAAAACTAGCAGGTATTGTTTTGCATTTTGAAATATGTATTTTATACTTTAGAATTCATTCGTTTTTTAAAGCATTTAATTAAATATTTATTTCCATTTTGAATTAATAATATTAATGTTAATTTTGTAATAGATACAATGTATAGTTTTTAATATAAACCTCAGAATAGATAATGCAACTGCAATCACCTAAGGCTTTACTAACATTAGCAATACTAATGTACCCTTACATTTTAAAATATTTTTGCTTAACCTTAGGGATGATTATAAATTAAACAAATTGACACAGTTAATTTACTGTATTTCAAACATTGGTGTGTTAATTACAGATGCAAATGAATCCAGTGTAGAAGAATCTAGTGTAAATCAAGTTGATGTGCCAAATAATAATGAAGAAATGCTACACCGTTCAGGTATATTAATTTCTGTTTGTGTTTTATTATTTTGTAAATTTTATTTATCATTAATCACAGTTTCATAAGCTTGTGAAAAAAAATATGACTTTTGAAATAAATTGAAGTCAAATATTTCGTAAATGGTTATAACACCTTCTGTAATATACTGCCTCATTGGCCGCGTTTGGATCAGGAGGTCGCGGGTTCAATTCCCGGGCCAGGCACTATAACATTTTTCACATTTAGATTTTCTAGTAGTGCTTATGTGGAGTGTGGATATGTGCCCGATGTATGGCAATAGCCTCACCACCTATTCCACCGCGGGATTCAAACATGGGAATGTTCCACATTTGTGTGCCTACCTCTTTAGGGATGACAGGCGTCATGTTACGTTTTTTTTCTCTGATATATTCACATTGATCAGATAGGTAAGGATATTTTAAAGTAATGACATATTAACCATATTATATATTATCATATTTTATACAAAACATTGTTTTCTAGGTACATCAAACAAATCACTTAACATATCTGCAGCAAAGACACCGAGAAGTGATAAAAAAAAGAAGAAAAGAGTGTCAGAATCTCAAGCAACAGAAACTATATGTATGTGTATAGTATTCTTTGTTACTGGATTATACTATTATGATTAAACCGATCTTTTGAATTGTTATGCAGACAAAATAAATTTTCAATTAATTAATTAATTCAGTTAGTTCAGTTTCACCAGAATTTTCAATGGTCAATATAAATGACAAGTCATAACTACTTTACATTATGAGTATTTTGATATTTACTGACATGGTGTTAACTGAAAATGCATTAGCTACTGCATTATTTATTAGATCATGTACCCATAATGTATCCAAATTATAAGTGAAGACAGTATTTACAATATTGATAGTCAATAAATTATATAAGTAAAAATGGTTTTAACTTAATACATACATTTTCGTCATCGTCAGCCTCTTGAGGTCCACTGCTGGACATAGACCTCCCCTAATCGGCGCCACTCTATCCGGTCCTGGGCCTTCCGAATCCAGCAGCTTCCCGCTGTCTTCTTCGCCCTCCTACCAGGTGGTCCGACGACCTGAAGAAATACATACATACTCACACATTAATTACATTTAATATTACAAAATGTCAATTTAATTAATATTTGTCCCCTAAAGCTCATTCCATTTTTAGGATTAACATACTTAAACTCTTGAATAACAATACTAATTGTATTGTTACAGGTGACCAAGCTTCTGTTCTATTGCCAGAAATTGTCACAAACATAAGTTCCGAAGATAAATTACATGAGAATGATAACATGAATGACAAAGAAGAGGAGACAGGTTTGTATGTTTTAACTTGCATTGTGTATGCAAGGATTGCTCTATACCATTGATCGTGAAATGTTATCACAAAAAAATACTGTGACTGCACGCCTGTAATCGCCGAAGGGGTAGGCAGAGGAATGCAGAACACTCCCACCGTTCACCAGTTACGTTTACGTTCCTCTATGGCGGTGAGCCTATTAAATTAATACTGAATTAATATAATTATTAATATAAAATAGTTATGATGTGGAGAAGGCGCGGCAGGTATGTAAGGATAGAGATATTTGGCATTCGGTGCTCTCTGCCTACCCCGTAAGGAACCTGGCGTAATGATATGTAATATGCTAAAACTGCATGTTTAAATAAGAGGTTTGTAGTCTAATTAACCCTTTAGTAGTGACTGCCTCTGTGGTTGTGTTCGTCGCAAGCGTGTCTATCAATTCAAAGGTTCAAGGTTTAAATCTGGTTCGGGCACTGTTGTATTTTTCTAATTAAGATTTTCTAGTAGTGGATTGTATCTGTCCCCAGACTGGTTACGGGCTGGTTATTTTGAAGTGGGAGTGTAACATACTCCTCTGCCTGTCTTATGGGACTTCTGACATGTTGTTACATTTTTATATTCTTATTTAAGATGGATATTGCATTTTTTTTACTGTAATAACATCCATATGATGCTTATAATTGTATTTCTTATATTACAGATGTAAGAGATAAATCTCTAAATAAATCTTTGAAAAAAACACCAAAGAGTGAGAAGAAAAACAAGAAGATGCTGTTACAATCTCAATCAATAGAAGAGATATGTATGTTATACATTCAATTGTACTAAGTATATTTACAATCTGTTTTAATGTTCCCATTTGATATATCATGAATTTTCGTCCCTCTTGATATATCATCAATTATTTTTATAATATTCAGTATCACACAACAACATAAATATGATCACTTAAAATGATATGTCATAAAGTCCCTCTATATTTAATATGAGAACTTACGACATGTAATGTTACAGGTGAAGAAGATATTAATACAAGACCTGAAACCATACCAAAACTGGCTGTTCAAGATAACGTGGATGTAACAGAAAATGAACAAGGTATGTAGTATTGCGTTCTTTATATATATGGACATATCCTTATTTAAGTCTTAATGGTTCCAAAGTCTAAGATACAAAATAACACCTGTTAGATAAATGTCAAAACAACAACTTATGTTCATACACTGGTACCTTGTCTATTTAATTGCTAATCTACGAATTACATAGATAAATTACTCATATTAAATCTGAAATTTACTTATTTTAATATGTTGTCATGGAAAATTTTTATGCATTTCAACATTTGTGTAATGACAATTTTGTAGTGCAGAAGAAGAAGCATAAAAGAGATCTAGCATTGAGTTAAGTTAAAAAATCTGAATATAGTCAAGTGACATCACCATTGTTCACATTTTGTTTAGCAACACATATCATAGATGTTATTTATTCTAATAAACTTGAGAAGTAAATGTGAAATGAATTAATGAAGTTGTTTTATTTGATGGATCATAAAAGTGTTTACCAGGTTGACACACCTCGAGTCTCTAAACTCAAGACCCTCACATCCTAATACATTGAGTGGGTTTTCAATTGATATTTATATATCTGGGTGTACATGCAAGTGTAGTGTCAATGCTGAAAACTAATTTATAACTGTAAAAACATTAAAATTTCAGATGTAGGAGATAGTTCTAAAAATAAATCCATGACAAAAACACCAAATAGTGACAAGAAAAAAAAGAAAAAGCTGTCACAAATTCAATCAACTGAAGAGATATGTATGTATTAACACATTTCACATGTATACTTTACTGAATGATATAAATACTCCAAGCACAACACAGCTAATATTTTCATAATTACATCATCAAAATCAAACATATGTATATCACATATATGTTTTTTAATCTAATGTATATGTTAATTGTTATAGTAAACCAAGGCACACCAGAAATGGGACACAACATTTCATTGAACAGTACCAAAAAATGTGCATCTGAAGTTACTGAGGATATTACTGACGGTGAGAGAAACATTTATGTAAAATACAATGGATGATATCCCAATCGTTCACATTTTTATTTACAATAAGTGATAATTGTTAAACTTATTTTATATGTTCTAGAAATTACCATTGTAAGAATTCATATTAAGTATTTATTTTCCAGGTGCAGTTACTAATAGTTCGTTAAATAAAACACCCATTAGTGAAAAGAGGAAATCTAAAAAGACGGTGATGGAAAGTAAAGGTATGAAAGGTTGTTTTAAATTATAGTATAACCAGGTAATAAATTATATTTAATTCGTATGATAATGTTAATAATTCAACAGACCTCTAGAGCAGTTTGAAACACAAATACATTCTACTTTTTTTAAATAATTTGAAATGCATTTGTTGAATACATTGTGATTACTACTGAGTATTATATTCATGCTTATCACTGTTTTTATATCTTTTGGTGGTGGTCTTATATCTAAGGTGGTATAGCCGGACATATAAGACCAAATTTTTTCAAATCTATAATAAGTCGTTACCTGTACCACAGAATAATAATCTAGGCCGTACAAAAAGGCATATACACAAATTGTCTATTAGTAAATCAATAACCATGTCATTGTCACAACAGTTGATTTATTATATATGTATATATTGTGTTATTAATTGTGCTTTTGGAAATTATTGGAAATTTTGTTCAACATATTTTACTATCTATTAATTCTTGATCTCCTTTATGTATGGGACATAAATCATGTAGGAAATTCCAATATGCATTTAAAACGAATAATAAGTTGTAATAACATTGTGTATTGTATTTTTAGAAAATGATAAGAAAAAAACTCAAGAACTAGTAAATTCTAAGAAACGAAAGAGGAACTCATCTCTCAATCAAACCAGCATAGAACAAGAAGAAGGTATTTAATTTAAGAATATTTAAATTAATTGGTTGATCTCGTTCTTTTTCTAATTGATAAGGGCTTGAAATTTTTTCAAAGACGTGTGACTTCAGTGAATTTAAAATAAGCTAACTTATATGTGTATAGTTTTTAGTCAAACTGTTGCTACAGCCTTTGACATAATTTAACTGTAATAACTAAAAGTGACTGCCGAAATAAGCTATGGTTTTTGTAATAATATGGCTTGTTCTTATTCAAATTCAAATGCCATTTACTTAAAACTGGTATTGGTTTAAATAATTTTTGTAAATAAAAATGAAACTACCACCGCTTTATTACTTAAAGTTATTCTTTGGTAGCATCACACTTTTAATCCCCGAAGAGATAGACAGAGGAGTGTAGTACACTCCTACAGTACGTCCGTCACGTTCGCGTTCCTAAATGGACTAGGTGGTGATCATCAGGCCATACATCGGGCCCGTATTTAGATACCCCAGTAATACTAGAAAATGTAATTTAGAAAAATATAATATTGCCCAACCCTGGATTTGAACCCACAGCAATCGCGCTTGCATCCAACACCAACCACGAATTAGGTGTTTAGTCAGTATTTTACATAATTATTGTATGTCATTTATCATTTTGCAGGGCTTGAAACTGCGAGCACATCTAAGACTTTACCTGAGGTTACTGCTACTAACAAACAGAGGAAGAAGAAGCGTAAAATTTCTTGTAATATTGAGGATCCAGAAATGCACACTCAATGTATGACATTGCATATTTGTATTATGTAGTTTTATCTTTAAAATTAACATTTCAAATAGCTCATTCATTTGTCATTTTACAGGTGAAAATGTAAAAAAAGATCCAAAAGGTCTAGATGGCGATATAAATGTCGACATAAAGGGGGAGAAGCTGAGACAACCTTTAGCAACCAAAATCATTATTCAAAATGACACAGACATTACAGGTTTGCTATCATTAATATGAGTTACATGTTTATTTTCAAATAATAGTTATCTGTATTCTAAACCTTCAATTTTAGTTTTGGTACATGTCAAGGTTTTTATCATGTAAGAAATACCGAAATCCAACCATGATACTCATCCTTTTAACCTGATCTGTTTACTGGACTTGGCTAAATAGTATGAGTGGTATTTTAATTAGAGTTTACGTTTTTTGACCTGTAAACAAACATCCTTAGCTCTACTGCAAATAGAAAATTATTATATGGAACAGTTGCTACCAAGTTAAGAGTAGTAAAACAATAACAAAGAGACACAACAGCTGTTATTTTAATGTTTTTTTTTTATATATAGTAAACATTTTTACCACAAATTTAAATTTTCCAGATATAACAACGAATAAGAAAAAAGGAACCAAAAAACGCAAAGAACGGGAGGATGATGAAGGAAGTAAAACAGCAAAGGTACTAACCATTTACTGTGTCATGTAATATTTGCCTTTTATTTTTCTGTATAATAATATTCAGTACCGCTATTTACTTTTAGGTTCCGAAAATAGATTCCTTGAACAAAATTCAGGTGCCTCGCTTACCCAAAAGTGTTCTGAACCAACTTGAAGACAAACCAAAGAAAACACAATCAAAACTCACAAAACCTAATGCAATCTCAACAACTGAGTTTGATGTAGAAGAAAGCAAAATATTGAAAACTAAACCATCTAGGTACTTAGAAGACAGTATTTACATAGACGAAAATGACACATCAGATTCGAAGAAACAGAAAAAAATAACAAACCCAAAAGTTTTGCCATTTCTACCAACTGTTTCTACGTCAAATAGTGGCTACACCACAAATTTTAAAGTCAATGTTATACCTAAGGAAATTAAATTTGTGGCGAAATCTAGCAATGTCAGCAATTACAAAAATGATTATTTGGAAAACAAGAAAATAAAGCGACTAGGCACGTATGAATTGTATAAAAGGAATAGGAAAATAAAAATGTCAAAGTTTTGATAATTTTCGATTGAATAATGGAATATAAAAGTTCCGCCTGTATGTTCTTCAACGCTTTTATCACATGTTTCTGTATTAATATCATTCTGCTCTTAACTTTCATTCCCTTTTGTTTTCTCATTTTCTAGATTAATCCTAAAGTTGATATTAATTTGTTATTTCTTTATGACGGAAAAGGAGTTTAATGATAATAAAAATATAACCATAGCAGATAGAAATGCTTGTCTTGTTTATCGTATAATATAACATTTGGTTTTTTTAAGAACATGATCATAATGTGCCTTTATAATTTTAATTTTTGTGTTATTATTGTATTTATTGTTCATTGTTTGGTTTATTCCTTATTAATGGATTGTTTGTTAAATAAATGTTATAATAATTGTGGACGACATTGCGCTAATTATATTGTTAGTAGCTTTAAAGTTATTTAATCGATAGTATTAGGACAGTTTTATTTGATTCATATTTGCCCGCCATTACAAGCAGTTAGTAAACGTAGATAGATGGCGTTACTGCTTGCAAAAAAAATGGTATCGCCCATGTGTTGTGTTTTTAGTTATATTCCTTTAGATTTTGTCAATTTCATTAATTCTTTCAATAAAAAAATGTTCTTTTAAAAAAATTGTTATTTTTAAGCAACCATACTTGATATTAAATAGACATAGGCCTGAAAAACACTTCCCGCCTTATCATGCCGGTGTAAACAAACCGCCATGTTGTCCAGAATGGATGAAAGAAGGTAACAGAATATTTTTTACGGTAAGTAATCTATAGTACTACAAATAAATTATAAATAAGTCAAATAATTCTCTTAATTTTTAAATTTCGTCATAGCATTCAAT
>DWEI01002614.1:0-14044 GCA_018245875.1 Mysoria ambigua | reverse complement strand
ACCCGGGAATCGAACCCGGGACCTCTCGATCGGCAGTCGCATCTGCAACCAACACGACCAACGAGGCAGTCATATTTCCTCTTTTATAAAAACATTGTACACACTTTGTTTACACATGGTTGTATCTACTGTAATTGCAATAAACATCATGTTATGATATGACACAATCAATTTGTTGTTGTCCTTTTATTCCTCTTGGGGTTCCACCCTCAGATACATCATTTACAACTTGGGCGACTTCACTATATTCTGGCAGTGCCATCGTTTGCAATTTAGAATAAATTAAAGTACTATTCACTACCACTTCAAAAGACCCTGAAAAGACATAACAACTATGAAATATAGTAAGAAGTAAAACAAACAGTAGTACTATTAAATAACACTTCAAAGGATTCTGAAAAAAGAGATAACTATGAAATGCTATAGGAAGGAAAACAATCAATATTTTCTTTCTTTCTTTCTTTTCAATTTTGAGTGACATTTGTATACAACCTAACTACATGATTCCTAAAGCTCTGTATAAGGAGTTTGCCCCATGCCCTGAGAGATCTAGCTCTAACAGGACCTTAGAAATACCTTAATACTGTTAGAAACAATTTCATTTCACATATGAAAAAATACAACTAAGCAAAGGTGACAGAAAAACTGCCACAAAAATTTTATTTAGAGCTTTTCTAAGAAAACTATCAAAACTGAATCTTCAAGATTATATATATTCTATAAACTGCAGTGCTAGTGGTTGCATTACATAACAGTGCCAAGTAAACAAAGATTTCACTTTATTGGTGGTAGAACCCTCTGAGGTTCGACTCAAGCGGCACCAACGCCACACCTATTTCTGCCTTATAACAGCAGCGTTAAGCGCTGCTGTGTTCCAGTTTGAAGAGTGTAGTAAGGGAGACACTTTCTCAAGGCATTCCAGCTTATTCCTCAGGGGTAGAGGTGCATATGTGGTTGACTTATCTGCGGTTGATTACAGATGTCCATGGGCGGCAGCAACCACTTACCATCAGGTGGACTGCATGTCCATCCTCTACTTCTTTATTATAAAAAAAATATTTGCATTGAGTAATAAATGTTAATTACAATATGTTAATAACACAAATATTTAACTGTTAAATGAAGCTGTAAACCACGCTAAAAATGCCAGATTAAATTAATGATTACACATTCTTAGTTAAGTATGGATTTCAGCTTGAAGACTGCTTAATACGTTAAAAAAACTATGAAGCATGTTTACCCTGACGACCTCTTTTACAGGAAACTCTCGCATTTGGTGTGGTATCCTTTATTATTTTTGCTAGTAGTAAGCAGTGTCCACTGTAGTCACAGGCACCACTGTCAAAAAAATAACTGAATGAAAAATAATTATTATTTCTCCTATTTCTTTATTTCATTTTACTACCTTCTGTGTGATTACATTCAATACATTATACAGTACATAAACTTGTTGAATTTTTGTAGATATTGACCACTAAGATAATACAAAGTACCTACAGATATTAAAACAATTTACCAATATTCAACCTCTACGTTAGGGCTATTTTTTCCACCGTCCTTACTGGACATGACGAAATAGAGAAAAAAATCTTATTAACATTTAATAATTAAACAGTACTGTGATAGTCCATGGTTTGTTTTATACACATTATGCAATAGAAAAATAGTAATGTAATGTTAGACGAATAGCACAGCAATTAGTAGGCTAATACCAGTGACCCAGTAAGCTTGTTTACATTATTTAGATTCTTAAATGTCACTTGAGACTGACAATTTCCATTATGATCGTTTCAATGCTATGTTATTCTCATTTTACCCGTTTAGAAACAACCTAATCAACTGTAGTATGAAGTGAAAATATAAGGGCATGAATTTTACAAGATAAGATTTGCAGAATTTATACACAAAAATGGAAAATTGAAATTATCTCAATGATTGACTTGTTGGACTCCCGTGAAAAAATTAAGAAAAAACTACAAATATAAAATAACTGACACATATTTGCATAATATATGTAATGGTAACGATACTTTTATAATTTATAAAAAAATTGTTATATTTAAGTATAATGGCTAAAGTCTGTGTGTCAGAGGCATTCCGAAGTATTATATTAAAAAAAACTTCTTTGTCAATCTTTCTTACACGATTTTTCCTTTGTAATTTGGGAAGTGCACCAAAGTATGTTTTTACAAATAACCCTTATTGCCGTTAAATAAAGTTTCTTTTTGTAGTTTTAGGTATGTTGTCATTTCTCAAGTGCAATCCAGATTCCATATCTCCCGAGCGTCCTACTTTGTAAATAAATATCATTCTGTTGTAACATAACACATACTGAATTATAAAAAGCTTTTATATTATTTGTCGTAATTCCTAATGACCAGCAGTGATGCGACGGTGAACTTGATAAGATTAGATATGATATATCATAATATTATCCATTATTGTTTATTTATTTATTACTTATTTTCAGTAGTATTCTGATATCAATATGGACTACGATTACTTGATAAAACTGTTGTGTGTCGGAGACTCTGGAGTCGGAAAGACTAGCTTCTTATACAAGTACACAGATGGAGTTTTTCACACACAATTTATATCAACTGTTGGAATTGACTTCCGAGAAAAAACTGTGGTATGTGGTAACCAATCTGTGTAACTCTGCATTGTCTCTATTATATTGTTTTTATTCATTCGGAACTGGGATTTATTAGCTGTTATTAGAAGTATGAAATTAAAAACAGTTTTTTGAAAAAAAAACTATACCTAAGTGTTAATTATGTGAAATGTATTTATGAAATTTGTGAAATGTATATATTTTCACATTTCGTAATACAGTTTATTCTAATGTAAACATTTCTTCGTTTGTTATAAATGGAAATTCAAGTATAATGTTTAAGACATTAAAATTGCAATGAATTATTAAAGTGTTGTATAATATTGTAGAAATGTAGTTAAATTACATTAAGCATGCATTGCTTTATTAAGTTTTATTAGTAGTGCATTATTTTTTACGTATTATTTTGTTTCAATGTTGTTGTTAATTTTGTTGTTAATTTGTTTTTAATGTATTATTGTAAGATTGTAACAAGTATAATTTTATATTGATTTTAATATGATGTTAATATTGGTTATTCCTGAAATAAAGATATATAATAATTATTATTATAATTATTATTACTCACTTTACTGACTGCCTCATTGGTAATGTTGGTTGCATGTGTGACTTCTAATTAGGAGGTCCTGGGTTAGATATTACTAATTTTTTTAAATTAAAATTTTCTAGTAGTGTTTTGGAGTCTGGATATGTGCCTAATGCATGGCAATAAGCTATTCCATACCTATTCCATAGTGGGACATAAAAGTAACTGGTGAAATGTGGGAGTGTTCTGTATTATTGTGCCTAGCTATTCGGATATTATAGGTGTGATATTACATGTATTATTACTTAGTGGAGGTTATTTGGTTGCCTAACACCAGACATATTTCCAGACACAGAGTCACAACTAAAAAATCTAAATTATAAAAATCCCATAGCACACCTGGAATTTTAACCGAGTATTCCCCAATCAACACTTAATTACAGATATAATAAAAACATGTTATTTAACATCTGAGTGATATTTTAATTTAGTGTGTAAAATGTATGTCATTACATGGTATCAAACATTTATATCTAAACATGAATATTTTTATGACACTTTCAGATTTACCAGCAAGGTGGACGGCAACATCGCATACATTTGCAGCTTTGGGACACTGCAGGCCAAGAAAGGTAATCAGAGTTGATATATTTTAATTTGACATTCATATAATTCAATTTAAATCAATTTTAATACATTTTATGAAAGAAAAGTAGGTAGACTGCCTCATTGGTTGTGTTGGTAGCAAGTGCGATTGCCGATCGAGAGGTCCCGGGTTCGAGTCCCGGGTTGAACTCTACAAAAATTTTCTAATTAGAAAATTTTCTACTAGAAAATCTGGTAAAATTTCTAATAGGATTCTGGTAGTGGTTCGGAGTCTGGATATGTGCCCGAAGCATGGCAATAGGCTCACCACCTATTAGATAGTGGGATATAAACGTAACCGATGAAACGTGAGAGTGTTCTGCATTCGTCTACCTACCTCTTCGGGGATTACAGGTGTGAAGTTATGTTTATGTTTAATACAAATTGTCTATATTGTTTTTGTACAATTGAACCTTTGATTGTATGAACTGCATAGATACTTAACTGTTTATTTGAAAGGGATGTTTGTTTTGAAGATTGTAAAAATAAATGTATGGAAGATTTCATTATTTTAAGACTGCTCTACCTCATAGCAAGTTGGTTTATGATGACGGCAAGGCAAGTGTTCTATTAAATCTATTTCACCTGTTTGTGTGCTGATTATGTGGAGGCTAAAGATAATGTTATTATAATTATATAATTCAGTACTAATAATTACCTTTTTATGACAATAGCATCACCCCTTACTTCATAGTAAGACTTATAATTGGTTAAACATGCCAGTGTACTACATCTCTCTGCCTACCTATTTTTGGATTACAGGTATGATGTTATGTTTACCTTTTTCAGATTCAGAAGTCTGACAACAGCATTCTATCGTGATGCTATGGGGTTCCTTCTGCTATTTGATTTGACAAATGAGGCATCATTCCTAGAAGTCAGGAATTGGATTGAACAATTAAAAGTGAGCATTTTAATCTATACATAGCTTACTATTATCATATTGTCACAATTATAACTTTATTTTGGGGCAGATAGAGAACACCAAGCACCAAGCCAATATATAATTACAGATGTGATAAACTTCTTTTACATTTAGATAGTTACATGATAGGTAATATGATAATATTTTATTATAATGAAATTAAACAGATGCATGTAAATAATATTAAAAAGGAGTGAAATTTGAGAATCCACTTTGTGCCTCTACTTTATACCTTTTGAGACTCCACTGTATAGTAAGACATGAATAATAAGCATTAGATAATATTATAGTTGCAATCAGTTTGTAATCCAAGTGGTATGGAATTTTATAACAATTCTTGGTCATACTTTAATTGTAAAAGAATTTATATTTTTGTAAAGTGTGTTACTGGAAACAATCCGGTTGATTATTGAGATGGTCTCTATCTCTGTAATTAATATCTGATAACCTGTATCACTATAGTAATAATAAAAAATAATGTGATAATGAATAATGAAGATTTATTGGATTTGCGCTCTGCCATATCTAATTTCATTTTTATCGTCGAGATTTAGCCAGTTCAAGTTCAATGCTGGACATATACTTGAAGGTCTTTCAGGCATAATCCTTATGTTGGATATGCAGGTTGAGGATCGCATGGCGCGGTTCCTCGCAAGCTCCTAGGCTATATCGAACTTGGCTTATATGTTATAGCATTGTTTTAATTTCTTTTATACTTTGTTCATATACGTTTTTTCAGACACATAGTCTTAATGACGACCCCGATATCGTGCTCTGTGGCCACAAGTGCGATCTTCAGGAGAAGAGACTGGTGAATCAAAATCGTGCACGGGAATTCGCGAAGAATTATAATTTACCGTACTTAGAAACCAGTGCCAAAACCGGACAGAACATAGATCGCGCTATAGAAATTCTGCTGGATAGAATTATGTTCCGGTAAGAAATATTATTTATTTTAATCGTAGATTTAAATATTGGCTGTTAAGGCCTAGTAGATCCATGTAAGTAGAAAATGTGATTTCTGCATTTTACAGCTGAACATTTTTGTTAACACTTTCAGGTTGAATGTTATTTTGATCAAAATATAAATGTACAATTTCACTTAAAACACTAGTTTCTAGCAGTTTCTGTAATATTCTTGTGATGATGGTATGAGCTAATACACAGTGTCTTTGTCAAGCGTCAAGAGGGCTTGTGGTATGGTAACCAGACGGCTGATGAACTACATATATACATATAAATATATACTTAAATAGTTATTTTTTTACATCCAGACACAGAACAGATACTTGTGCTGATCACACAAATATTTATTCGGCGCAATGGTCAGGTTCACTAACCTTTGCACCGATGGGACAGTCAATAATTGCATGGTACTTATTGATCTTGAACCTTAAATTAAACAACAAATTTGAAGTACTTCGTTATAGAAAATTTTGCTGGACCTGGGAATCCAATCCAGTACCTCCCGACTGACAGTCGCACTTGCAACCAACACCACCAACGGCAGTCATTCTAGTAGTAGTTTGGAGTCTGGATAAATGCCGGGTGCATGGCAATACCACCTATAGATTTACCTAAATAGACTTGCCACCTATTCCGTAGTGGGAAGTAGTCGCCATGGGAGTGTTCTGCCCACCTCTTCTAACTCTTTGGGGATTACAAAGCGTGAAGTTACCTTTACTTGGTTATAAACATTTTTGAATTTCAGAATGGAAACATCTGTGGAATATGCGATGCTGTGTGCGTCGGGCAGGCGACGACAGTCATTGCAAAAGCTCGCCGCCAAGCAGGAGAGGAAGTTCTGTTCATGTTGAAGTCATCGAGGTGATCTCTGGAAATTTTAAATTGGACTTGGCGACTGACAACTTCTCGGTATTATTGTAAATCTATATTGAAGATTTGTATTAAATATTTATGTGGAGGACTTCATTTTGTCCTTCATTCGTATGACTTACCAAAAAATTAATCTATCGTTATTTAAGAACTCTTTTTTCCTTAAATGACCTACACTGTTATGAGACTGATTTTCATTTCTATACTTTGTATTAGAATGATAATACAAGTTACAACATTAATAACATTTTACTGGCAATAGCTAAAAAAGATGAGAAATTTATGTTTAACACACAAAATACCATGCACAAAGTGTTGAGTGTATTAAAATATGGAGAATAAATATATTATTGATTGCAGTACAAATTAATTTAACAGTATTTAAACGTACAATTGTTAGTTTAATATTTGCTTGTATGAAATTATATTTAGCTGGATTCTAAATTAAAATGGTCATGCCTCATGACTTATGTACATTAAGAGAATATATGAGAACTAAATATTTAATTGGATATATTACTTGGCGATATGTTACTTGAATTCGGTGAAGTGTGTGAAATTGTGGGTCCAAGTAATTATATGGCAACATTTGAATTGGATGAATGGATACTTAAACTTGATGGTGATTTTATGAAGGTACCACTTAGAAGCCTATTATGTATATTCCGCCCTGTTTGACACTTCACTTAGCTTTATAAATATAACAGTGTCATTGTTTGAGCTTCAGTTAAAATAAATTATTAATTCAATAATATTATATAATTTATATGAAGTAATTTTTCAATGACATTAGATCAATATTGTTTTTTAATATGGACAGATTATGTGAAGATTCCGTATGAGAATGTAAGTATTACAAAGGCGAATGCATTCGTTATTTCCTCAGTTGCTCCACAGACTGACAATTTTACTTAATTAAGTTCAGTTTTGTAATTCGTTATTTAAAAAAAAATAGAAATAAAATGTACCTTTTGGAACTTTTTAGATTTGTTTTTAGACAACATCAGATAAGAGATTTTATATGTCTTAAAGTGTTTATAAATCATGTTTTTCAATACAGTAGTCAATACTTTGCTCTATTTACCTCTACAAAACGTGTTGAATTTGAAAATGTTATTATATTTATCTTAATATCATAAAGTTTATAAATAAAGTCATTTATTATCAATCCAAATGTACGAATTTATAATACAAGATATTGTTATTGAAGCTCGATCAAAGTAACAATGGTTTCTACAATATTTAAAAAACTGTATTGAAAACTAATAATGATGTGTATAGCCCGTGCAAAATGCCCATGTAAAATATTATGATGACTTAATTATTATGTTTAAATTGAGTTAAAAGATTTTATTATTATAGTTTTTAATTTGTAACATTGTATTGTTTTGTGATCACCGGTTCAGTAAGTTTTGTTACTGTATAGCATGTTCCTCACACGGGTGCAGGGTAATGTTGTTCTAGTCAAAATGATCTCTATTTTAATTTGGCTTCGTTATAACTTTCATATTCTACTTCGTTTCATGTGTAAGTATTCTGATTACGCACGAGTGTGTATTTAAATGCACTAATATTTAAATGTTTAATATTGTTGTAGTTTTAAGGTTACTTGCATTTATAATATTTAATCGTCTGTAAAAGCTTTATTGCTTTGTTGTGTCTGTGTGTCCGAGCCAAAGTGAAGTGTAGTCAATGAACATAGCAGAGGGCGCCATTTGCAATTCTAATTGTCATGTTTGTAATACATAAGTAATTATTTTTAAACCAATGACAGCGACATTAAAATGATTGGTATAAAGCATGGAATAAAAGATTCGAAGCGTTAACACAATATATTTCGGAAATCTTTCTTAGACTACCCTTAGTTTAAATATAGTTGACACAATGATAGTATTATGTATTATAAAGTAGGGCAACTATTCCATTCTTAATAGTTTTGTTTTAACTTGTTTAAATAGTTCACAGCAAACTTGAGTGAGGTAGGTGAAATATTTTATATTTACCGGTAGTATTAATGAAAATATATCTAATATGTTTCGTGATTTAATGCCCACATAATAAAGTTGAAAAATAGATCTACCTACTAAAAATACATGACAACCATGTCTCTTAACTACCGAAGTTTTATTGATGTTTTCTACACTCACTATTTACTACTCCGTTTATATAAAATGTTTTATACAGATATAGTTTTAGTATATTCACATAAAACACAAGTTTGGTACTGACACCAGTTTTATTCCTCTATTTTCTGTGAAGATAAAAATGACTATTTGTTAAGTTTCTGTTAGTCTCAAAGTTTATCGATACATCTTTGGCTTGTTGTTATGCTTGTTTCCTGTAAAACAGAATAGTGAAGTTTTTACCTTTGAAAGTTTAAAACGGATTCTAAGCTACAGTAAATTTGAATTAAACGGTAATCAAATATACCTTATTTTCCAATCCTGTTATTAGTTGGGGTAGACTTAAAGTTTATATATAAGAATTATCTGTTATAAAGTCTTTGTAACCATATCAATAGACACGATTCTACAATTTTTAATAATAATTGTTGATGTAGTTCAATAGTTTTATTCCATAGTGATGAATGAATTATCTGTAGGTTAATAAATGAATTAAATCTGAATGTTATATTATCCTTGACCAGACTGCCATTTATGGAATTCCATACATTCCAAGTATGTCAATTTATAAACAATTACCTAATGTGTCTATGTATTCTATATAATAAAGTGTGGTATTTGAAAACATGCGGTTTTTTTTTAACCTCTAAAGCGTGTGGATTAAATTTTATACTAAAATTAAATATTTATCAGTTGAAACATTACCTATTTATTCATGTGATTGTGCGTGCCTGTTTGCAATACTAAAATATTTGAATTAATATTAAAACTTCACATAATTACACATTTAAAATTACAATACTAAAGTACAATGTACAATACAACTGATACAAATACCTATGCTTGTAGTTAACGCTATTTCATTTTACGAGATCATAATTTCACAAACCCAGTTAAGTTGTTTGAAAAGTAGGTCACCGATTTAATTAATGAAACAATTTTCTTTTCACAAATCACATGTCTGCAGACTATATATATGGAATAAGTACCAGTTTGGGATTTGTGATTTTACATATGAGACGTTTTGTCAAATATTTTCGATTCTATTATATTCGATTATAATCTGTTTTTTACTGTCCTCATAAAACACAATCCTATGTCAAATGAAAATAAATTCGTACTGTCAATTTTTTTTATTAGGCCTGTTCCTCAATTGTTTATTCCAGAAACCATAATTTACGTTGTGTTTAACTTATATTTTCGACACATTTTAAAATTATAAAAGGACATCTATAAACAGTATTTATTTTTCAGTTATATAGATATATTTCGTATTTACAGGTACATGTTCGATTCAGGTGACAGTCAGAAAAAACAAATTTAAAACATCTTAAGAATCTTGCATAATATAAAAGTCTAGGCTATGAGTTCCTACGCATCGCAACGTTATAAAACAAAGTTGGTTCTAGAGCGTGATTATAATATGAAACATTTATATTCGTATACATTTCGGAATCGCTTTTGAAACCCCAAACTAGAAATGGGATAAGGGGTCGCGAGTTCGCCTCGCTGCAATCACCTCGCCCCTCTTACGCTTGCAGTATTTTTTATAACATATAATCCAAATGAACTCTTAAGATGTGGTTTATAGAGTTTTCTTTTATACGGCGCTTCATTACAGCGGCCTAGTATACTGGAGGAGCACAATGCAGTTTCAAATCGACTTTGTTGCAAAGGCCCAGTGTACAAATTGGTCCAATAATGAGAGACGCACAGTTCGTGCCTACAGCGCAGCCGCGGAAGCTTTACGCATACATCACACCAGCGCTAATCTCGGGCATATTCAATGTCGTTTTGTTAAGATTTTGTTTGTAAAACTTTTATTATCCATGTCTCGAATATTTTTCACGTCGCGTCCGCGTTCGTTAGTGTTAGAACAGCGCAGCTTTTGCTTGATAGAAATTAGATAACATCTGCTTGACCGTCGATAATGGCACACACATTCAAAACGATACGCAGCGATGCCGCTCTCATAGTAGTGCCGTGGCCTACGATACGGAGCTAGCTTCAGGACGTCAGCCAGTTTGTTTATATATTGAAAGACAACAGATTGTGTAGCCGGCTTCTGCG
This sequence comes from Mysoria ambigua, assembly GCA_018245875.1. Taxonomy (NCBI): domain Eukaryota; kingdom Metazoa; phylum Arthropoda; class Insecta; order Lepidoptera; family Hesperiidae; genus Mysoria; species Mysoria ambigua. The sequence goes on along the minus strand of DWEI01002614.1, from coordinate 3,305 downwards.
AGCTCCGTAATCCGAACTCGTGTGTATTCTGTGAGACGTCAGACATCAATTGAGGAGAGGCGTAGTAGTTTTATCCCGCCGCGTGTACCGGTGCCAGCTGTAACTATAACACACACGAATTTACTATGCAATAATATCCAAATCGTCTGAAAATAAGTGCAGTGTACCATTGACTTTCTGTTGTAACAATTAAGACTGAAATTTTAAATATTGTAAAATTTTTTTGTGGTTAAAAATATAATTAAAGGTGAGTTGAGCTTTTAATATTTATTTTTGCTTTATCAGCCATAAGAGAAATGAATGAATGTACGCATAGGGACCTACATAAAATGTCTTTAAAATATTAAAGTTTGTCGTAAAGAATTTCACATGACTTTTCTGACTGTAGTAGAGTTAATATATACCCATAAAATATTTACCCATATAAACATACCCATTTTTTCCGTAGATATAGTATAAGATTTCATAATTGTTAAAGCAATCTTGTGAAGTTCTTTTATATAATAATATTTTCCATTTAACAGAGTATTACATTTATTTATGCGATATAAGTAATAAAATGAAAACATAATTTGTAATGTAATGTTACAAATATCAATTATATTTAATGCTTTAGACATGGTTACAAAAATAACATGCTTTACTCACTGCGATATACATAAGGCCATAATAAGAATTCTCAGACTAGTAGACATCTGTACGGAAGATTATTATACACATGTTTGCTAACAGTGATTTGTGTCCAGCCTAAGAGGCTAGTACTAGTACCCATTAAGCTTAGGTTAGGCTTAGTGCTAAACTTTCTTAAGCTCCCTGACTTATATCACCAAATTATACGTAATAAACAAAAAAAAACAATAAATACGCATCTCTATGATACGCAAATTATCAAGTTACGCAAGTTATCAAGTATGCATACTGGAGATGCTTGTATATTATCTATTTATAAAATTTCACGTAGTTCTATAGTCTGTTGTGGTTGACTGCCTCGTTGTTCGTGTTGATTGCAAGTGCGACTGCCGTTCGGGAGCTCCCGGGTTCAATTCCCAGATCGAGCAATACAACATTTTCTAATTTAGATTTTCTGGTAGTAATTTGGACTCAGTATATGTGCCTGATTCATGGCAATAGACTCACCACCTATTCCATAGTGGAACGTAAACTTAACTGGTAAAACGTAGGAGCGTTCTGCATTCCCTTGCCTACCTCTTCATGGATTACAGGCGTGAAGTTACGCCTATCGGTTTATCTAAACTTGGGTTCAATATACTTTCTTACTTTGATCTGATTCGCTTCAGATTAACGAATCATGGAAACTAAATAAAATCATATCAATCATATCATATGTAACATTTATAATAATATGTTATTCTGAATTGAAGTTCCTCGATATATTTTCAATTTACTAGATACTAAACTAAAATAATAGACAGTGTTTAAAAATATCAATATTAATTATTATTAATAAAATTATTATTAATTGCGATACAATTTAACTTCCAGAAAGCTCTGTATTCTCAAGTTGTTTCGTAACCAAAACAATAAGTCGTAGTTTAAATTTTCAGTCTTGTTTCCTAACTTTATCATATTATAGTGCCTTAATATATTTAGCGCCTTACTCAGCGAAGGAGTTTATGACACTACAAATGTTGCATAATTTATCTTTTAGGTTTATTTGGCATACTTATTTACTATCTATGTATATGTGGGTACCTCGTAAGTTCTTCTGGTTTATCGACCACATAGAGATTAACATGTTTATGAGCTTTGATTATTTAGTCGTAAATCCTAATGAGTGCGAATTAGCTGCGATCAAATTTGCGGTCCTTTAAATTTAAACTTGTGATTTATTTACTCAATCTCGCTTATGGTTAACCCAAACTGCAATACAGTAATCTTTCAAATATTCGCGTGGGCAGTATAACTCTATTCCACGGATAACATCTTGCAATCAATCTTTCACAAGCAGTCGTCAAAAGCTTGCCAAGTTACGTAAGAAATATTCGTTGTGCAAGTAAACATGTGTTGGTTACAGCTGAATCATATGAAAATGTATCAAACATACCCAAGAACGTCGGCGAAACCAATATATTATTGACTTATCGCCGAAAGTTAGAAAAGTACGATAAGTCGTTAATCGGTCGTAACAACAGATGGTCAGACTCAACGCGAAAATGAGAAATTGATTAATCGAGATCTGTAGACAAATCATCGTTAAATGGTTAAACGATTCCTGGAAAAATCGACGTTTTTGCTGACGTAATTGGAGTTTTATGGGCCATGGAAAAAAGTGCGTTAGCGGCGCCATATAGGTACAACGAATTTTTAAGAAATCCTCTGTTTAACAGTATAGATTTTTTTTCTCTAATAAAGAATTAATATCGAAACGCAAGGATCCTAAGCGGTTTACAATCATGAGTGTTTCAATGGTTATTATTTGGTATTTAAAGACCAAATAATAATAACAACTGAAACACTTCAAAATATCTTCAGAATTGTTACGTTTAATAGGTACTAAATGTATTGGCTTTTAAGAGCCGTTACAGCCTCTTTCTTCCCTGTGATTTGCTTTTGTTTAACTCCCGGATGTTTTCTATTTACTGTTCGCTTAAATAATCATGTCTCGTTCACCCATAAATTTAAGATCAGATATAAAATTCTACGTTCGTGTGTTCTACATCAGGTGGCCTAGATCCTGACTACCTTTATAGCGGAAAATAAAAACGATAGTTCCCAGATCACCTTTACGTCACGATCGCTGCAAAATACAAAAACATTACAAGCTGAATCGCCAAATTTTCTAAACAGTTTATGCAAGAAAAATGTGTTAAGGTTACCGCTTCTTTTTTTGAAACCTGATGCATTTTTAACAGCGCAAAGTCTTAACAAATCTCTTTATATTTTAATCCATGGATGGGCATAGGCCTCCTCTGATGGATTATTTTCATAGTCCCAACACGAGGTCGAGGAATGTATTCTTACTCCGCCCAGATACGGTTAAACGTGTATGCATCACATTCTTGGCATATAACTAATGTATATTTTACAATTATATGTATAAGCATTTCAGATGATTAAGATATGAGAATGGATTTATTTGTGGAATGTATAATAAGCATACATCAATAGAGCAAGCGTTATGTAATCGTATCTACATTGGACTCATTTAAAACACAGACCACTTTGATCTGGTGTGAAAGGATGCTACTTTACTATGTACTAACGTAACTTAACGTAACTTCACGCCTGTAATCCCCGAAGGGGTAGGCAGAGGAATGCAGAACATTCCCACGATTCACCGGTTA
>DWEI01002613.1:0-14048 GCA_018245875.1 Mysoria ambigua | reverse complement strand
ATTCAGACCTCTTAACATTAATGGTGACAAATCAAGAATAAATAACTAAATAAATAAATAACTAAATACAACCGCGACGATGCTACAAACGATCGCCCGTATTGGTGCATGATTATTTTTTATTGTGTAAATTGTACGATTATGTATAACAGGAAAACTGACTGGCTTGACCGCAAATATAACCCAGAATAAATGTACACTTATATTATTAACTCACAGAAAGAATTTAATTTTTTCACGCTAAGTCTACCTCTGGTAACATCTAACCAGACTTTTCTATTAAGTTTTATATATTGCAAAATATCAAAAAACAGACATTGTAAGTATGTTAACTGCTTTGATAAAGAGTACTAAATAATGGCTCACCCGCATTTGGCGCACCAGATCTTAAAGTGTCTCGTTCTGAGATTAGAACAACGAAAAACGGTGATGACGAAATACTAGCTGAAACCGTAAGCCGTACGAGGCCGTAATAAAAAGACACTAAAGTCTATGACACGACGTCAGATATCCAAACGGTGACAGGGTCGGGGTGATGCATCGGAGCGAGCCCGTAGGCGGCATTAGTACAAAAGGATGTTCCATATTTACGCCTACTGAGGCTATTAAGCAATGGGTGGGACAGGATGTCACGGGCATTATCTAATAGATACAAATGTTCGTGTATAGTTCGTACACAAGCTTCGGACTGAGTTATGTAGATCGACGGCCAAGGATTCGCTCTTGGAAGAAATGACAATATTATTATTTTATAACGAATAAATCGTGACGCGTTTGGCATAATAAATTCCAACCGTGGTCTAGCAGAGTAGTGAAGGTTTGGTTCGCGAACGGTGAGATTTTCAAATAACACACAAGAAAAGTTAACATCACGCTAGCAGTCGCCGCAGGGGTAGGCAGTCTCCGATCCGTGGTACTTGCCTTTACATTCACAATGGAATGGGTCGGGAGCGTTTAATATAATATTTTTATATATTTCATTACTTGAATATAAAAATATATGGTACAATATTAATACTCATAATTACCCCATTCACCTAGTATAATAAATGCAAATTACTTGTACTCTATACAAACAAACAAATGATATAGAACTCTATACAGATTACTCATTGTATTTGTCAGTTAAATACTTAGGCAAATAACTAAAGCATGACTCTACCACTCTACAACGTTCCGTTGCTCGCACGATATGATCATAATACGTTATTAGAAAATCAGGAAGTGCTTGAGGAGAGTCCAAGGCGTCCATTAGCCTCGGAGCAACCTCGGGAGTACCTTCGCCCCGGGGCAGCCTTCATCACGACCTCGCCCGTACCTCACACAGCTTTATAGCCGATAGCGGCTGTCGCCATTTGCTTGTCGATGGAAACCTAAAGAAATCGAAGGAGTGTATTTAAACACCGTAATTTTCTTCATTGGCTATGACTTCGGCTGTTATACGACAACTGTCTAGATCAAAAGAACTAATGGTCGTAGCGAGTAAAAATTAATTAAAACTTATCTCTGTGAGAAATTAAAAAAAAAAACATTTTTTTAAAATACGAACATACATAAGTACACATTAAGTAATTTGCTTCTTTTATTGAATATTTTGTAGCATTTTTTAACAAAAAAAATTGATGTATTCTAATATTTCGAAAAAATGTTTTATATTTATTACTTAGCTAATAAAATTGTGATAAATAAATTACATGTTCAGAAAAATAAACCACAATCTGCTATTCTCTTTGATGGTCGCTGTCAAAAATAATATTACAGAACGCTAAGAAACTAATGCGCTAAGTACACAATTACATAATTGGTGATACTGGGACATTTTGACGAAACAATCACTTCGCTTTAGTCGTAACAGAACCTGCTAAATATAAAACTATTTTCAGCTGCACAACAAAAACATTAAGAATACTTCGATAAAAAATAACGTCGAGACATAATAAAACACCCGCTTCTACGTATTAGAAAAAAAATTATCAATTGTTCGATACTAAAATAGAATTCACCGAATGAATTGAACCAGTCGTGTAATTCGAAAATATTATTATCGAGACAAAAATGACCAATTGTCTAATTTATATCATACGATTCACCACCTATTAACCAATCTGTGAAATATCGCACACGTTAACGGAATACAAATTAACATATCATTAGAACATATTGTCAAAGACGCAATCCATTGCAAACTCTTTCATAACATTGCGTGGAGACAATTAAAAGTACATAGAACGAACCATAGTGCGACGTTACGAAAACGTATTATGCAACCTTGCCCTTAAAATGTAGTATAGAGAAACTGCTAGTGAGTATACAGCCTTATGTTGAAATTATCGAAGACCTTTAATGCACTGCAACACTCGACTCCGTGGTGAACTGCAGTGGAAAGTTGGACCTGTGATGTAAAATACTAACTTGCATCACGTATTGGTAAACATTTAGTATGCACTATAGAAAAATATATGAGATATGATATAAGCGTAACATCACGCCTATAATACCGGAAGTGGTAGACAGAGACTGTAGTACATTCTCACGATTCACCCGTTACGTTTTCATACAAGGATACGATGTAGATAGGGAAAATATGCGACATTGAAAGATATCAAATGCATTTATATAATATATAAACATACCGCTATTTGTAGACTGCTGCGTTGATACATTGCATATAAACATACTGTTTATTTTAGACTGGTGTCCCACGAGCCCTTCAAAAATGGCATTGTATTGCATTACGTTTTCGTATGTGGGCCGCGGTGCGCACGTTCTGCATGGAGCCTTACCCAAACATTTTCTTCCGAACACTCCACATAATCTCAATGCCGTTGCTCACCGCTGTGTGCTGTTATAATACTCAATGTGTTTGGTATACTTGTCGATTAATCCTACGCAAACAGCCGATTGTGGATGGCGCGTGCTTATCTCTGAAGAATAATATTGGAGTTAATGAACTGCGTTTATTGTACAAACGCCTTGTTAGTTGTGATGCGATTTGAGTACAACGACAATAACGAATAGGTACATTGTGTTTGTAATAAGAGTACATAAGTTATATAGATGTACTATACAGGACATTTCTACAATACTATATCATCATCATAATCAGCCTGTTCCCGCCCACTGCTGGACATAGGCCTCTCCAGTAGCACGCCACTGAGCTCGATCTTCAGCTCTTCGCATCCAACCGCTGCCAGCCACTTTGCGTATATCGTTACTCCACCTGGCCGGAGGACGTCCTACACTACGTTGGCCAAGACGTGGTCTCCACTCCAGAACACGTCTGCTCCAACGGTTGTCTGTCCCGCGACAGATGCGACCAGCTCACTGCCACTTCAGCTTGCCGATCCGTTAGGCAAAATACACATATCATTTCAAGCAAATTTACAACCCCCCTCATCGTTCATATTCACTTACGACTTGGACGAATAGAGCGTCATAATTTTCGTCGTACGTATGTACGTACGACGAAAACTGTTACGCGATAACGGGAGGGGGTGTAACTTCTTTATTCGTCACTAATACATATAATAAACTCACCCTTATTTCAGATCATTCTGAATTCATACTCATGTGACAATACAAGGAAATAACACGGGATAATTTGCTACGTATTATAATATTAAACTGTAAAATATGTTCAACGTAACTGTATGGAAATGAAAACAGCAATAAAATGTTACTTAGTATATTGTCGGTGATTAGTCGCACGCGTGTTGTGCGTGAGACTAATCGCTCACAAACGACGGTGCCAAGGGAATACGAGAGATTCGTTCCTCGACTAATAAATGTGATAGTAAATTTATACGCGACCCACTGGGCTAGGAATACTGATGCCGAGGGAGTCCAGGGCTGTGGTGACCAAAATTATTGCCCGAATCGGATGAAGTCTCCCAAACGGATGTTCGAGTAGGATGCGAGAGGATAACGTAGAAGAAGCATTTAATTGATTAATTTAAACAACTGATGATGAGCTGAGGAATGCAGAACACTCCCAGGTTTCACCGGTTAAGTTTACAACCCACGATGGAGTAGACGGGGAGCCTATTGCCATTCATCGGGCACATATCCAGACTCCGAACCACTACTAGAAAATCTAAATTAGAAAATTCTATAGCGTTCCACCCGGGAATCGAACCCGTAACCTCCCGATCGACAGTCGCACCCGCAACCAACACGACCAACGAGGCGGTCAACTGATCATATAATAACAAAATTCTACAATGCGTAAATGCTGAGGCGCTCTCTGTTACGTGCTCGCGACGTCTATTTATTCAAAAACGCGGTCGGCCACATATTACATGAGCCGGTATTGTCTTCTATATTTTTTAGACCATAACATAATGATAGCCGTGGCGTGGAGGGGCGGAAAAGATCGATGTCAGTGCGACCTCAATGTAACCGTGCTCACATTGTCCATCAATCTGTGTATCTTATTAATTATAAGTACGAGTATTTAGTCTAACACAAAACAGTAGTACTAGAAATACTATTATAGCAGATCTTTTATCAATTGTTTGACTGACTCGACTTGACTGCCACGTTGGCTGCGACTGCCGATCGACAGGTCCCGGGTTCGGTACCCGAGTCGGGCCCTACAAATTTTATCAAATTTGGATTTAGAAAGCGGTTCGGAGTCTGCATGTGTGCCCGGTATATGGCAATAGGCTCACCACCTATTCCATAGTGAGACGTAAACGTAACTGTTGAAACGTGGGAGTGTTCTACATTCTTCTATCTACCTCTTTGGGGATTACAGGCGTGATGTTACGTTACGAGAGTCTTATTAATTTAATACTAACTTATTCAATTGACTTTAACAGTCCTATTGCTATATTGCTTGTCCAAGTTAAATGTCAATGTGAGGCAATTCCCTTAAGACTGTTTCCCACCCATTCACATATTACTCGTACAAAAAATGTTTCCACTCGTATTGTAAGAAAACCTCACGGGCCAGTTCAAGTTTACGAGCAACCGACCCGTGTCAAGGTGCGACAATAGATCATGAACTTAATAGACAATTAATTAGGTGTCTCATTGTGTGCAAAAAGCGAGAGAATTGCACAAAACAACTCCATCCGCCGATTTGATACACGACGCGGGTCAGTTTTCATGAGACACTTGAGTTGACAAAAAGTCTGCGTCCTTAAACATTTAAAACTAAACGGTCGACACTGTATTGGAATAGGCTTAGTGTATGAATAACAAAGAAATATAAAAAAATATTTGACGATTTTTAAATCACCCATTAACTAAATCTATGTATTGTTTAAACAAATTATACAAGATTTCAACTGACGGATTTGCGTGACTGCGTTCGCGTTGCAGGTTGTTTTCCTGTATATTTATTTATTCATAGATGCATCTAATCAAAAGGGCCATGAAAAATAACCATTAAAATTCATCATTAATTATTAGACAATGGCGTATATATGATCATTATCAGTCTATGATATATCTATGATCTATGATCATCTCTGATCTATCTATGAAAATCTACATATATGATCATCGTCAATCTATGATATATCTATGATCTATGATAATCTCTGATCTATCTATGATAATCTACATATATAATCATCATCAATGTAATTCTCTTGCTGGAAATAAGCCTCTTCTGACAGGTTTTTGCCCACAGTCCCCACCCTGGGGTTTAGGGGTTGGGGATCGCGGAGCACTACATAGGGCTCCGCCTACACTATGCCCAAAGATAGCCAGGACATTTAGTCGTCGATATTCGTCTCAAAACAACCACCACTATTTAACACAAATATAGAGAAACCTCTTTTATCATTTTTAAGAGTATTACGCGCGGAGTGTGTAAAATATCCATTAATATAGACTAGGATATACGCTTGGCGTACTATTTAAAATCAACTAGTTCCCGCCATTTGCAGGCAACTAGATCACACGAGCTGATCGCCACGCGAGTGCCACAATCGAGAGGACGCCGAACGTATCGCAGCGTACTTCCGCGTTCTCAAGTATAAATAGACGCCGATGTTGTGAGATTCAGATCAACGCATCGCAAACTTTTTGTAGCGTCCAACACCTTCTCAGTGGAAGAAGCTACGCAATGATCAGAACTACTCAGTATTACATACTACGTGTTGTATAAACTAGCTAAGTGGGATCGTGATCTGTGAGAAGCTAAAGTTGGAGCTTAAATGTGGCAAGTTAAGGACAGACAGTGGTGACAGTTAGTATGAAGTTCAGTGATATATTGAGCCAGTCTGATGCTGATGAAGGTGATGATGATGACTTTATAACGTAAAAGGAAATCATTGAATACGCCTGTACTATTAAGATACTCCCAAGTCCGTTGTATTTATATGTAAAGAGAGATATATTTGGTACTCAATTCTCTTTGCCTTCTTCATAAGCGGCTTGTCGTGAAATATAATTACAACAATACATTAATAACTCATCTATTGCGATCTGGGCTATCTAAATCTTCACCGTGCATTTAACAGGAGAGTTGTAATCAGGAACTTGGGCCATATATCACACTTGCTGAGATAAGCCAACACTGAGCGGCCCCTCAGCGAGACCTCGACAGGTGACGCGAGGACTGGCCGGCTGTTCACTTTCACAGACTGCGTGAACACTGGGCGTGATAGTGCATTCTACATGCATTGGCAGACATAACTGTTGACTTTGAACAGCAAGGCGACGGCATATGTGCACCCAAAATATGACTGGTTGAGGGCTGATTTTTATTTGTGATGGCTCCCAACCCGCACTTGGCCGCTGATGGCTTCTTCATCGTCAGGCTTTTTGTTTGTTCCCCGTTGTGTATAACTCTCCCCTAAGAATCTACCCAAGTATGGGTTAACAAGATTTTTTTATACTGTGTGAATTATAATTTGGCCACAGTCCTTCCCGATGGAAAGCAACGGTGTGGCCTAAGATGTAGTATGCTTGTATTCAGATTAAATCTGAAGAGTTTCAGGTTTTGCTTATCGGAAAATACAGATGAAGACAGGGAAAAGTTGCAAAATGACAATAAAATATCCTACTCTTATAATTCTTACATTGTACGTATTTGAAATCCATAACACCACTCGAAGAATGAGGTTCATTTATAGCAGATCTCCACGATTAGGTTAGGTTATTTATTTATTTCAATGGATATGTAAAATGTGGCATGAAATTCCTTCTACACGTTGTTTTTGTTGTTAAAAGAATAACATAACATCACACCTGTAATCCCCGAATAGGTAGGCAGAGGAATGTAGAACACTAATGTTTCACCAGTTACATTTACGTCCCACTATGGAATAGGTGGTGAGCCTATTGCTATACACTGGGCACATATCTGGACTGCGAGCTACTACTAGAAAATTTAAGTAAGAAAAATTTTGTAATGCCCGACCTGGGAACCGAACCCAGGATCTCCTCGGCAGTCGCACTTGCAACCAACATGACTAACGAGTCAAGAATTATTAAAAGAATAGGGTACAAAAAAGTATTAGGGTACCATAAGTTGTGATAGCCTAGTGGTTTGAAATTCGACTTCTCCTTAGGGAGACGGGTTTAAATCCCGTGTCAATATAAATTTGCTATAACGGTGAAGGAATACATCATGGGGAAACCTGCACTCCTTTGAATTCTAAAAAAAAATTTTTTCTAAAACGTGTGAAGTCTGCAAACCTCCACTTGGCCAGCGTGGCCAATCTTCGGCCTTATCCTTGTCAATCTCAGGGGAAACCCATGTTCCAACAATGGGACGGCACAAGGGTCGATTTCGTATCCTATCGTAAGTTAGGATAACTTACTTATAGTTTGCATATGTTTCGATTTCTGACCGATTATAATTCATACCCCTATACCTTAAGTATGTTAGATAAATAACTAGCCAAATTTCCTCACGAATAATCGAAATAATGACACGGAAGTTTCCGCGATGAACCTTGGTAAGGTCGTTTGAACAATAATAAGGATAGAGGAAAATATCTAAGGGCGACTTAATAAAATTCCCAGTAGGATAATTTAAACATATATTAATATTTTATTGAAACATATATTATATATTCATAGTTCATTAACTTTAGTATACCTCATACGATAGACAAGATTTTAAATGGATTTAATAGATAGATTGCTCCTACAAATCTCAAGCATTAAAAACAGTATAAAATTCACTATTAAAAACGATGTTAGCTCTTAGAGTTGTTTAAAAAATCTAATTTCCGTGCGACATAAATCAAACAGTGACATGAAACGAATAGTGACACAAAACAAACAGTGACATAAAATTAAAAGTGTCATAACGTTACGGTACAGCGTCAGACACGTTGACGGTAGATACGTCGAACGCGTTATCGAACACCACGGGCGATCAATGAACGTGTGAACTGTCACGTTTTTGCACCATAGAAAGCTCATGAGAAGAGATGGAACAATGCATCCGTGTGGTTACGTGTATGAAGAGCAGATGCTGGAAACGTAACAGTAACACCCGCTATATGTCCGTATTCCGGAATCTCTACCGGTTTTTGTTTTTTAAGTACATATTTAGACCATGAAATGGTTAGTGACATTTGACACCTTTGCGTTCGAATACAAATAACTTAAAACAAATTGTAGGTCAAAACTTTGAGAAAAATTTTAATAGTGGAAACGGTTTTAACGGATTTCTGGGACTGCAGCCAATAAATATTTGTATCGAACTTAAAACACAAACGCACGCATGTTTACCACTAGATAGTAAAAGCACAGAAAACTTAATTTCTGCATAGTTTTGTTCAATTCGCCACCTCTCGAACACAAACAAACAATATACAGTTACTTTTAACATCCTATATTTTACTTAGTGTGAATTTTATTCGCGTCATTTAGAACGTCCATGTTTGCACGTTGACACTGTTACGCTGGAATGTCACTGTACTCTCGTTAAGGTAACGAAATTCGACCCTGAACCTGGTCTGTGTATACCGTATTTGACACACTCAGTGTCGCAACTAATCGTGCGATTTACTACAAACAGGTACAAGGACGACGCGTGCCCTTACGGAGTGATATCTCAAGTACATACTACGTTTATTCTCCTAATTATATCTATTCTAGTTTAATGTAGATCTATTCCGATTTAAATCTATCTATGACAATCCATTGTGTTTACATGTAAGCTATGAAATTAAAATTATTTTTGTTTAATTTAAGTCTATTTCATACTGGGACGTAGAAGTAACTGGTGAAACGTGGGAGTGTTCTGTAATCTTTCTGCCTACCTCTTCCGGGATTACAGGCGTGAAGTTACGTTTTTTTTTATTTAAATCTGTTCTGTTTGATAATAATCTTATTATTGGTCACCGTCCATATAACTACATTTCTATTTTTTAATGACGAAGGTGACGGACACATTTTCTACACTATTACCTTATTCAGGGCCTTATGTGTTCAAGGCCTTATATTTTATGTTGTTGCATAAGATGGAAAATTCTCCAACATGTAAGTGTATATATAAAGTATTAAGTCTCTATAAATATAAGTGAAAGGTATGTGCGGTCGGTCAAGGAGGTCTGCCCGTATTCTAGGAGGTATTCTAGGAGGAATTATCTCGAAACGCCCATTTTAGTGTTAAAGTAAAGCACGGTATTAATTATATTAAACGTAACTTCATGCCCGTAATCCCCGAAGAGGTAGGGAGAGAAATTCAGAACATTCCCGTTACGTTTACGTCCCACTATGTAATAGGTGGTGAGCCTGTTGCCATGCATCGAGCACATATCCAGACTCCGAACCACTACTAGAAAATTTTGTAGTGTTCGAACCGGGAATCGATCCCGGGACCTCCCGATCGGCAGTCGCACATGCAACCATCACGATCAACGAGGCAGTCAATTATATATTTTTTTATATTTAACATAAAATATTGAAGTGTACTACACGCCTCTGTCTACCTCTTCAAGGATTACAGTCACGACTGTACACACATAGCGTCTACAAAGCTAAAGTTGTCCAATGTCTCGTACTTAAAGTATTGGCCTTCTGAAATACTAAGATTTTGGTCAATTTTAATAGAGACAGCTTTTCAGACGTACCGTGAAACAATTCTTTCAAGACTGGCAACGGATTGTTTAATCCCACTAATGTTGGAAATGTCTAGAGGCGATGGTGGCCATCTGGTGGACCATCTGGCTATTTACCTCTGCAGTTACATACACATGTTCAAGCCAGGTCTCTTACGGAGTGGGCATAAGGCGCCGCGCGTCAAATATCTCTATCATTATATATCTTACACTCAGAGAACTCTCTGTATGCTTACACACCAGTTTCAAAGAGTACTGACCGCCAGAATCTGGCTCATTTGATCGAGATCGGTGAGTTCTAGCTTTTCTTGGCGCCTGCGCCAATCAACATTCGCATTGTATATCGACTTCATGAATCTTTCAATCGGACATTGTCTCAACATAGTACCATTTATTTTTCTATTTTTAATACATTTTTTTAACAAATTGCTCAATATTCAAATGTATGAACAAACTACACTGTTACATATCAATTTTGTGTCTTAATAGATAAAAAGGTTTTTGTGTTCTTTTTAATGACGTCAAGTGAGAGTACACGAGAGAGCAACCGGTTTTCTTTCTTTCATATAATCAATACACAACACAGTACACCTAACATAGAAATCGGTGCTTATATGAAATTTTACTTGCAAACACTTTCAGTCGGCAGGTAATAATAATAGTTGCATTCCAACTTTCCAATTAGCCCCCACGAGTCTAACCGGAATAATATAAGCTATAACTGGTAAATAATAAAGATCACACAAAAAAACCCGCACAGTGTTGTAATCGACTGAATATGAACCATGTATATCACGAACACACTCACCAGTTATCACGCGAGTCGACGTTAGCACGCGATCCTCGACGTCATAGGGAGATTTGAAGCATTAAAATAAACGTCTCTCTAATGCCTTTTTGTTAACCGTCTCCAATCGTACCACTTGGTAGCAAAAACATTTTTCATTCGGTATTTTTTAAATATAACCTAAAAGAAGAAATGTTACTTGACCTGTAATTCTCAAAGCATATGCTTGTATGTATATGAGAAAAAAACCCTCAAGCTAAGTCTATGTTTAACAGTAGCTAAATTGCAACCTGCCAAATACAATCCTGATAATTTTCAATATAATATACACGTATGTTTTTTTCGGGCTGCCCCGACTAGCTCCGAAGTTTTCCGAAGTTATCCGAGGTTTATCTTCCTGAGCCCCCGCCGATTGCAGCGAGGTCGCGGTGGAAACCGACTTATTAAGATATTACTTTACTGTTATATTATTATTAATTTTCAAAGTGATAGTGCTCTTTCTACAGGGTTTACCGCTAACAACAATACAGCTAAATTTCGCTGCTAAACAGCAAGTAAGCCTTATATGAAGCATTCAAACTTATTTCGATTCAAGCTTAAACAAACGAACACACTAGTGTTTTTTATAAAGCAGAGACACTGTTTTTATTAAACAAAGATGTCAGTACTGTTGCGCAGATGGCAGCACTTTCGCCAGGATATGGCACGATCAAACTTTTTTGCCAAGATGTTGACTAAACAGAAAGAAACTGATGTCACTTCCCGTATAATATGTATTCTACTCCATTTATTCATTTTAACTCACTTATTTTTTCTAAAGACTGAGCATTTTATTAGTGTTTGAATAGACTAAGTGCCGGAAACTGTTGTATTGAATAAGTGTTTTACTGTTCGGTCTTGAAAGAGTAAATGTCAATATTCACACTAGTATTAAATACATTTTGAGTGGTTTCATTATACTTATTTTTAAATGGTTGTTGACTTACTAAATGTATAGATGAATAAACGAAATAGGTTAATAAATTTACTTAAATAAATATCTAGGTAGGTACATAACACACTAATATCCGAACTCAAATTAGTCTTACTATAGACTTAGCCCAAATTAGGCTGTGTTATGGTAACCAATAGAATCATAAACCTAAAAATTAATATTTGACTGACTAAATAATAATATATACTGCTTCGTTGTTCATGTTAGTTGCAAGTCTGATTGCCGATCGGGTCCCGGGTTTAATTCCCGGGTCGAGCATTACAATATTTTTCTAATTTAATTTTTCTAGTAGTGACTCGCAGGGTAGGACAAGAGGCTCCACCTATTACATATTCGGACGTAAACGTAACCGGTGAAACGTGAGTGTTCCGCATTCCTCTGCCCACCTCTTCGGGGATTACAGGCGTATAATTACGTATTATTCTATTTTTTTATTATACATAGTTATAACATAGTTATGTGTGCGTGGAATAAATTTGAACATTCTAGTACAGGAATATGCATCATACAAGAGTCACCGTAGAATGTATTTCGCACAGGTGACGATTGGTCAAATTACATTCAAAACTGATTTTAAAAAATCCAAAATAAAAAAACACACAGTCACTCACTCAAGATACAGTTAATAAAACATAACGTACATTCAACAAGCACTTACGATGTTCCATAAAAAATAAAGATGACAGTACACTAGAAGCGCACAGACGAACAATATGCAGTTTGTTATTGTAACAAGTAGCCGTTAGTTTTAAAACGGTCACCACAATTGTGAGTTGGCAATATTTTGGACAGCGAACGGTGTGGACGGCGTGTTTATTGTGTCGCCGGCGGTTGTGCGATCATCATTATCGTGTTACAGGTCGTGAGGGCCCAAGGTTCACTCTTGACGATGACACTTTAATGGGCCTTTATGTTGGGACATCGTAGAGTCTATCCGCCAAGGTTGGACGAGTACGAGTATCGATGATATTTTGTATAAATTCGCAATGAATTCTGAGTTGTGTGTGCCAATAAGAGTCGTTATATAAAAATGTTTGTAACCATGATGTCATGTAACTTATTAGAGGTTACAAATGGTCAATATCCAATGTTCACAGAGTAATGTTCACGTTCTCTTAGACACATCACGTACCTTTAGACTCATTTAACATTTCCCTGTTGCGGAGTTCATAATAATAAAAATAAAATTAAAATTCTTTACATAGAATTTGAAATACGGTTATATGCCTCCATCTTTATCCAAACCAACAATTTCACAAAGAATTCGTGCGTAATGAAAATCATCAACCACTAGCGAATGCTATTTTTTTTATTAATATTATTCGAAAATAGTCAGTACAATTGTGTGCGACATCTATGGCACTTCTAAGACAGAGTTCCTCGACGTTGCTTGCACTAGATGTAACTAGATTAGTAAAAATCATCACGTAAGCGAAAAACGTTATACAAGGTGCGCCGAATTCACACAGGATACATAAAAATGTTATATGCAATCAATATAAAAATTATAAGGTTACATGCCATCAATTATATTGCATTGTATAAAATATATTATGTACTAATTATGTAATTATTATGTACATAATATTATTATGTACGCATATAATATTATGTACGGATAAACAATTAGACTGTTAATTGAACATCAAACATTTGTTTTCACATGTTCGTGTTTTGTTTACATGTAGCTACGAGTTCAGTGATAGCGTTTAAAGCGTCGCACGCACTTACCGTTCTTGTTACATATTATAATGCACGAAGTGAGAATTGAACTCGCAATGCCATATTCTTATGCAAATTAGATTTAGAATTGAAAAAAATGAGCCAGAAAACACTTTATATTAAAATATTAGGGACTAATGAAAATAATTTAATATTTATTAATTATATCATTCTTTAAAAATCTTCCCTACAAATAAAAGCACAGAGTTTATGAAGACACCTTTATATATTAATATTAAATAGTAATATTTTAGATATCGTGTAATTGGTTCTTAACAATAAGAATATTTAAATAAACTAAGTACGATAAGTGCAAAGGCACAATCCATTTTTCTCATTCTGATGAACATTACATCGAATGTTATAATTAATAAGATTAAATTTATAATCATCAGTTAGTGATGACGTAACACCACGCCTGTAATCCCCGAAGAGGAAGGCAGAGGAATATAGAACACACCCACGTTTCATTAGTTACGTTTACGTCCCACTACGGTATAGGTGGTGAGCT
>DWEI01002612.1:0-14050 GCA_018245875.1 Mysoria ambigua | reverse complement strand
ATCATACTAAGATCCCGTAGAACGAATAATGCTACGGCGTAGCGGTATCTACTGTAGCGTTTGTAAAATGTTGTAACCAAGTGATAATGTCTCGTATTTACATGTAATGTATTTAGAATGAGATCTATAATGAATTATGTTCAGTTGTTTAGTATGTACACTTTTATGTTATTGGAAAAAAGCTGTTACGTACTCTAAAACGCTGCTCTAAGTGTAGAACAATTATGTATAGTTCACGCGGTAACTCACCGCTAAATTAATTTCTGTTGTAAAATAATTACTTTTGAAACGTTTTATGGATGTGTGTATTCAAAAGGGTGGAATTTTGGGTCTATTTGTGAACTAAAAGGAGTTATGTCAGTTTTGAACAGTAACTTATATGGCCATTAGCACCAGCTATGGATCTAGGGGAATAGATTCAAAAATGAAAGACGGTCAACGAGTGCAACACCGTGCCAGCGCCTGTACATCCTGTCCGGATGTACAGGCGCTGGCATGTAATCTAAGACTTATTTAAAGTAAGAGTGACCTTTCCTAAGTAACCATGCTCCATACTAGCGTGTTTACTCAGGCGGTATTGTGACTGTAAAAACGCCCACCAAAACAATGTAATGTACAAAAGCAACTAGCTGGACTAATGGTACTAATAAGTTTAAGTCGCGGTGTCCTGACACCAGTTAAGGCTATCCGAAATAACCGACACTAATAGTTCTAACAGTTCTGTTCGTTCCGGATAGCAGATGTCGTCTCAAGAGGTCGTTTGTAAATGATATCTGTTCATTTGCTGCTCTCTCAAATAAAAAGAATTTATTACTGAAAGTCGACTCGTTAAAGATTCTTTGAAAAGATTTTAAAATTGTCTGAGTCAATACGTGCACAAACCACGGAGTAGTATGTATATAAACTTTAATAGCCACGCAAAAAATAAGAGTAATGGGACAACAGACCTGTTTTTCCTATTAAAGGTAGAGGCGAACAGTACACGTGAGTATATTGAAATTTTCTGATTGCTATTTTGTACGATTTGGGAACCGAACCCAGGATTTCTAGATCGGTAGTCACTCTTGCAGTCACCCGACTAACGACGTAGTCAATAAAAATAAAAACTAATGTCTACAGAGACGCCACATCTACGGCGTAGCCTCCACACGTTGTATCAGGTAAAGCAACCTCTACGGTGGTCATCGCTACTTTTTAACATAGATAATATTAATATTAAAATAAAATGTACATACAATTAACTTAATCTATTTTCTTTGTGTTCTGACATAAATTGAAAGGAAGTAAACAAGTAAACTGAATGAACTAAGTGCGGGCTAAATTCGCAGCTACTTACTGGGTTATAACCCACACGTACGATGAAATAAAACGATTTTTGCTTGAATATTTTTGAAAATGTATGGTTCGTTTCGTACATAACCAAGATCGTTCGCCAGGTTCTGACGCAACATCACTGCCAAAACAGATATGAGTTAAGCCTATACATACCGTATTTCGTATACAAACATTCACAAAATATTTAATGTTTCATATTGTTTGCATTCTCAGAAAGATTCCCATGAATAGGTTGGACATAATAGCTGATATTAAGTTTCACGCTGCCACCGTACCTTGGTTGCCATCAGCGAGAGCACAGGAAAAAGAATTCGCTGCAGGTTCTAAATTAGTCAGGATATCGCTGAACAGCATACATAAGTTAACACATCTGCTTCACATTTTATTATGGGAAGAATTATGCCATCAAACCAAACGTTAACAAAGTTGTTGTCATTAAGTTATTCAATTAAAATAACAAAGGCGTGTTTGCATGTTCATAAATTCCAAAGACAATCATACGTGTGTCTTAGTACAATATTTCAGCAGCTGATAAAGTTAGTTTCCATTAACTGAGAACGAAGATTTGAAATAATTGATACTGCATTTATAGTTGACTCAGTCCCATTATCCCAATAAAGGAGAATTGAATCTTCAGTTCCTTTCGGTCAACTTTCTTCCTCGTTGAAAAATGGCAGCCTGTTTCTTATTTGCTGCTTAATTTGTTTAAATTTTGTTGCATTTTACTTATTAACGGTATTTTTTGTGTAACTAATAATTTATTTTATAAGTATTTATTAACACTGTTCTTTCATAATATAGGCTTTATTCGGTTCCGAGAGCTGTGTATGAGATTATGCCATTACCTACACATATATTTTAATATTATGTCAGAAACTCAGCCTATACCATACAGGTTGTCATATAATTAAATCCTAAAAGCATAACAAGTTTATCGTATTACGCGCAATTACCATAAATATTTCTGCTTCGCGCGAAGTGTTTGATGGTTATAATGAAGATGAGATCTGCTTACAAGGTTTAGTAACTTTGGACAATATTGCAAGTGTTTTAATTGTAGTCGTATAATTTTGTTTCATATTGATACTATTAATATACTTGCAATACTAATGTCAGAACCTAGAAATATCAACAAACTTGTACTCAATTCTAACTAACCTGTCCTACACAGTATCCGTATAAAAATTGATCAATGACTGAAAGAAGTTAGATTATTTTCTCGTATAATGCTCCAAAAATGTTAATACAATCCCATACACAACAGCCTGAAGGCAATACAAGGAATCCATCCCGATATTTTCAATCTATAAATTATTTTCCTTTATGCCTCTACAAGTATGTAACACAAGATGGATGTTTGTTTATGTTTGAACTTTGCACGATTTCATAAGTGGCATCTAAGGTTGTATAAAAACGATTGTTATCTGAAACACCATCCCGCATGTAATTTACGACATATGTAAATTACACAAAGCTACACCATATATTAACATAACTTAATAATAAGCCTGTATGATTTCGTGATTGCGATTCAATATCATAAAATGGTATCGATAATTTTATGCCCGCAAGAAATTGCGTAATGATTAAACGAAATTGCTTGAATAAGGGATTTAGGGAATTACTTGACCTACCGAACTTGATATTTTTATGAATGTATGAGTAACAGGCAAATTTGTCTTTAGGAAGTTTTAAAACCATCATAATAGATCTCACACTTAACGACTATCACGGAAAAACTCTGGATCAACTTTACATGTGTAGAGTTAATAAAGATGTTGTAATACAAAACACATTGCAGTACTATACGAACAGCTTATTTTCACTTTTCTAATGTCCAATTCCAATCGAAGTCGGGTTCAAAGAATGACTGTTATTCTAGTGAGAACCCTTAATGGGTTTTATTTATTGTACATAGATTCATTTAAGTACTAATGTATTGCGCAAATAAAGTAAAAAAATAATATCGTCTCCAAGAAAAACATAACGTCACAACTGTAGACCTACATATAAATGTATATATATTAATATATACATATAATTATATACATGTAAATATATACTTAACTAGATTTTTGTTTATTTCTTTACACACAGTGGTCATCACACAAATATTTATTTTGAGTGTGATTTGAACCCACGACCCTCGGCACTAGTTAGGTTTACTAACCACTTCACTAACTGGCTACTCATTTATATTTAATTATACTTTTAATATATTTTCTAATATCATGCAACTACCAATTATTCAGCACAATTACACCCGGCGGCGGACTTCCTGTAGATATCATGCAGGTATTCTTTACATTCTTTACCATTCTTTATTATGCATGATTCATATTTAACCTTTCTAGGGATGGTAGTATTTTAAAGAAATACTTAGAGCGGAAGGGAACCGAAACCTATTTTTAATTTGCTGACCAAATTATTCTTTTATATTTTATGAAGTTTTATTCATTCAAAATTTCTAGTTTTATATTACTATATAGTTTTGTTATAGTAAAAAAAAATAATTATTCTTTATGTTTCCTACGTCACTGGCTATATTGATTGTAAACGCAATAAGATTTTTCTAATTTAGATTATATTTTTCTAATAAGCTTGAAAAATGCGCCCAATAGCAATAGGTTTACCACAAGTTCCGCATTAGGCAGTAAAGATAATATAATTAGTGACACGTGAAAGTGCGCTACATTTTTCTGTACACTTCTGCGATTACAGCTATGACGTATAAACTACAAGCTTTTTGTAGATGATCAATGCTTAAGTGATTGAATGCCCTTAAGCCTCCGTATTCTTTCTAAAGTATAATCCAGTGTTGAGATCATGGTACCTCATGGTTACCATGATTATACATAATTTAGTGCACATATATCCGATACAGAGCTCACACATTATAATATCTATCCGCCCCAGGGTCAAACTCTCTCTCTAGTCTAAAAGTCATACCTCTATTTACCTCTATTTTATTTATTTATTTAATCACAGTAATCGCTGTGTCATACGGGTAGCAACACAATATGCCAGAACCTACAAGCGTAATCAATTATGGACGCTTTTCCGTTTATATTTATAATACATAGTAAGTTCTTTCAAGTCACGAAAACAATATAATAAACATGAGAAAAGACATAAATTCCCCCGCCTAAAACTCTCAAAGTGTATATTAAAACTTGTACCTGTCCGTAAAACTAATGACTTTTTCTTAGGTTATTTTTTTTACCAAGATTAAAGGAAAATTTAAATGTGGCCATAATGAGTTAAATTAAATGCTTTACATTGTTTTCTACTTGAAATGGTCTAATACGTATACATTATGCAATTAATTGTTGTTCGTGATATGACTATATTTATTTCAGATTTACTACAATTCTGGTATAAATTAATCAGTAGCAATGCTTTCATCGTCGAATTCAATTGTAGTACTTGTATAGGATGTTGACTAGAAGTTGTAATTCAATTGTAACATTTATCATGACTTAAACACCAGGGTAATGACACGCCCGTGACGGGTGCCGAAAAATAACTTCAGTTAGATTTGTGATGATTAGTTTATATTTATCTATAGGCCTTTGTAATAGCTGTAGCTTTCATTCAAAATAACTTGGAAGCTTTAAGATAATATACAAATAGAGTACAACTACTGTGTTTATGACAAGTGAAGGTTGTTGGCGACCGATAATCAGTCGCGGTTCGTAACAAAGCCGAACATTCGTTTTCAAACTTGTCACTAACATTTCCAGACGTCGAGCCGATTGGTAGTGACTCTTGCTGAGAAAAACTAATGAATATTAAATAGGTGTTATTTTTACTTATTTCAAAACATAAATTCTGTAACCAAATTTCGCGGAGGAGCAGCGAGTAGACAGCTGTGCGCGCCAGTATCTGTCGGGCGCTCGAGCGGTGCGCACGTGACGATGGTTATCTAAAATGCGGACGCTATTATTTATATATTTCGCGTCTCTGGTGCAATGTGATTTTAGAAGTGATGTGAAACACGTGAGGCATGGGAGGACGCTAATCAGGCATGGCCGGTCACGTGTCCACCTCACGCGGCTGCACTCGAGGGCGAGGGATCTCGTGGCCCAAGTTATCGAGGCTGAGACCAGCAGCGAACTAGGTAAAGTACATTATTATATGAAAAGTTTTTAAAATAACGCATTGGTGGATAGTAAATTAATAAATTCTTACTAATACACCGCGAACGAATTGACCAGTTTTTACCGGTTATGAATAAAAGTTTCGCGGTTGCGTCGCGAAAAAGTTTGGTTTGAACGTTTTTATACAACAATTTTACAAGTGATTTAATATTATTTTGTTACTGTCTATGGTGGTTATTAAATCAA
The DNA here is from genome assembly GCA_018245875.1 of Mysoria ambigua. Taxonomy (NCBI): domain Eukaryota; kingdom Metazoa; phylum Arthropoda; class Insecta; order Lepidoptera; family Hesperiidae; genus Mysoria; species Mysoria ambigua. The sequence continues at coordinate 8,369 of DWEI01002612.1, read as the reverse complement.
TATTTTGTAATAAAAAGATTTTCTTCTATTTATTCAGTCTTCTTCTTCTTGCTAATAATGCATTAATTAATTATTTGTACATGTGCTCTCTTGATACAAAATAGTTAAATTTTTCATGATTTAATGTCTGAAAGGGTCGTGTAATTTTTTCAAAATTGCTTTTTTTTATTTATAAAAGAATAAATTAACAAATTTTATAATCAATGACAATCATAACAAAATAATGTAAATCTGTGTTTTATACTATTATAATATTTACATAAAAATAAAAAATAAAACTTCACATAGTTTACTGTTTGCTTACTGTGTAGTTGACGTTACTCCACGCCTGTAATCACATTTCACCAGTTACGTTTAAGTTCCACTATAAAATAGGTGGTGAGTCTATTGGACATGCATCGGGCACATATCCAGACTCTGAACCACTACCAGAATTTTAATTTTAGATTTTCTAGTAGAAAATTTTCTTTTTAGAAAAGTTTGTAGCGTTCAACCCGGTAATCGAACCCGGGGCCTACGGATCGACAATCGCACTTGCAAACCAACACTACCAACGAGGCAGTACTATGTGGTTTACTTTCAAAAATTAAAAAATAAATAATATTAGGTATAATTTTCTGCATCGAACATTGAAGCATCAAGAATATTTCGTCGTACTGGTTTCGGCCTGTGTCTGTTTCATCAATCATCTCGTATAGCCGCAGTAATTTTATATTACGGGTTTGGGGAATCAACATTTTTCCGATAATACCGACTGATTTATTGACTGATTAAAAATACGCAAAACCCTTGAAGATCCGATGTAATGTTATCATTATAGCCAGGAAAAATTTATATGCCACTTAAAAGTGACTGACATTTTTGTCGTTCTGTAATGAAGAAAAATAGGCCCCTTGCAGATGAAACTCGCTCCGAGAGTTTATCGTCATCATCATAAATCATCAATATCAGCAATTTCTGTCCACTGTTAAAGAAAAGTTGTTGTTACAGATACTAACAGTATTTTAGTTTGTTATAAACAGGATTCATTCTTCACTGTATTTCTTTCTGAACGGTAAAATTAGGCGATTGTTACCATTTGGTGACACACAAACACACAAAGTCTCGCGCAGCTTTAAGTCCTCAAGAGGCTTGGTGTCATTATTAAGATATATTATGTCTTTGTTGAGTTTTGTTTTCAAACGATTGTAAATATGCATTGGCTTATTCTTATTGCTTCTAAGTTTCTTGATATTGCAAGCAGGAAGTTAATAGCTTTGCGTAACACGAACCAAAATTGCTAACTTAATTAAAACAAAGTGTTGTTATTTAGACAAATAATTGGTTTTAATTGATGATCTACTTTAGAAAAAACAATAACTAAGTTTGAGAAAATTCAATCGCTACCTTTGAGAAGTTCAATAGAATTTTCCATCTACAGATTTCTTTTATAATATTTTACTGATCTATCAAAAACTAGTTATTTTAGTTTTAAATTTGAAATCAAGTTATTACTATAATATTGTATGAAAATTAACTTGTTAAATATTTCTAACAGTTTTCTTTTTATTTTTAGAAGATATCGACGTGGACAAAAAGGTCTATAATGTTAATGTTGAAAGTACTCTGTGATAAAGCGATGATAACAATATGTTACAGTGTGAAAGTTGTTTCAAAGAGGATTTAAAATTTCTAAGTCCGCGTGGAACGCTTCGCAGGAAAATGTGGTTATTTTGTCGTACCGAAGAAGCAAGCTAAGTGCCGCAACTTAGGAAATTTCACAAGTGTACGACGTATTGCTAATATTCGTGTGTTCTAATCCACGTTTACAATTACATAACAATTCTTCAATAATGATATTACAGCGTTCATATTTTATACTGTGTAAATTAGCAGCATTTGATCCTGGTGAAATTAATAAGTGTCAGTTCTCATGAGGCTTCAATAAATGTGACTATTGAGGCAACTTTTAATACGAAATTAAGAAAATCAACCTGGAACTTATCGTTGAGCACGTTACATACACATTTACATTACATACACATTGACGTTGAGTAGCATTACTATACCTATTGTGCCCAATTCATGCAATCTGGAATTATTCAACACAAGCGTAAACAGGCACTTCCTAGGCAAGCGTGCTAGATCCTAGTCAGCATCTCGCTTTCCATCAGGTGGGGCAGCAATAAAACGCGAGCCTACTTCTAAGTTACGTCCATCACATAAAATAGAAGAATTTAATATTCTATACATTGCTTGTTTTATAATAGTTTTGGGACGTAATTATCTGATGAATTAGGACGTAATTATCTGAAAATACCAGAAAAAATTCATTACAGTTTATTTCATACGTCTGCAATGGGTGTTGGAGGTAATTCTCAGAAAGAAAATCTAGTAAATGCGGAATTTATTGAGGAGCTTATAACTGGTATCATTTTCTTTTTCTATTTTTATTGACTCAATCACTTTTTATTAACACACCACTTACGCCGTGCTGGGGCATAAGCGTTACTGGTGAAACGTTGGAGTGTATCACACTCCTCTGCCTACCCGTTCGGGTAGACACGCGTGCTGTTATATTTTTATTTTTCAAATTTATCAAGCCGAATCGAAACACCAATCATTGCAGTCCAGAATAAAACTTTTTCTACCCTGATTATGTAGTTATAGTTCATAGGTGAATTGCTTTCTCTAAAAACTCAATCGAACCCTTTGTTTTGTAAAGGGTCACTCCCTTTAAATTAAAATCAGAAAAAGACAAAGGTACCGTTAAATTCGGGTTCAAAATACATACGAATATTGTGACACAATTGGAATATGCCACTCTACACGAATTCTTACTTGTTTTCTATCAAAACTTAGTATTTAGTGGCATTAGTAAAAGTACTAAGTTAACATAATTAACAGTATGCTTTTAGTGGCCATAAACTAACACAGGATGGAAACATGTAAAAGCGGCGATTCCCTCAATCGCGCGTATAGTAATTAGTATTAACTACATTAGTGCGTGTTGGAACGAGTAAATTTTATGATTGCTTAAATTGTGTTATTATGACTCTATCACTAAGGTGCCTTGACTTTTATGGGACTGTCCTGAAATTTACGTTAACTGTTTATTTTCATAACTCGTGTTATATTATCGCATATGTTAAATAAAGTCAGCTTATTACATTACATATATAATACTTGATTACATTAAATAATATAATCAAACTGAGTTTATTTAACATATGTGACACCAACTTAAATCACAAACGGAAGCAGGTGGTAGTGGTTGAACGAGATCAACGATAGCTTAAAGCTTAAATATATATTGATCATTCAGATGACATGAATGTTACAGAGCTTAATAAAAGTAACTTCACGTCTGTAAATCCCCGAAGAGGTAGGCAAAGGAACGCAGAACTCTCCCACGTTTCGCCAGTTACGTTTACGTCCCACTATGTAATAGGTGGTGAGCCGATTGCCATGTATCGGGCACACATCCAGGCTCCGAACCACTACCAGAATTCTAATCAGATTTCCTAGCAGAAAATTTTTGTAGCGTTCGACCCGGGGAATTGAACCCGGGACCTCCCGATCGGCAGTCGCGCTTGCAACCAACACGACCAACGAGGCAGTCAAATTAGTCAAACAGAGCTTAATAATTCAGCATTTAATAGAATTCCTTATAAAGGCTGACAATAAAATTACATGTTATGGAACTATAGTCGCAAGATATTATTATAGAATGATCTCTGTAAGTAATAACATTCAGCCCCAATGCCGCGCAAAACCTAAGTGCCAAGTGGTAAAGCTGAGATCTATCAGACACCCGATGCTGCCCCTAATTGCTAAGTTGGAACGTAATAACCCTCTTGGTGTGAGAGAGAGCCCCTGTCAAACTGTAGAACGATGAAAGGTCAGATGTTAATAGTTACAAATGTACTATATCAGTGAGTCCATCATACCTGTAAACCGGAAGACAGTATTATATAGTTTACAAAATCAAAAAATCAAAATCAAATTCCATTTATTCAAAATTGGTTCCTAAGAACACTTTTTGTACGTCAAAATTAAACTACCACCGCTTCGGAAAATGCTATCGCTATGGAGAAGAAGTGTGCTTCTGCATGTTTTAAAATAAATACATACATATAGTTTAATTTTAAAATATGAGCTAATTTACATTACAGTAGAACAAGTATCCGTATGATTAGCCTTTTGGTGCACAGGTTAGTAAACCTGACCGTTGCGTCGGGGGTTTTGGGTTCGATTCCCAGTAAGAATAAATAGTTGTGTGATGAGCACAAGTATTTGTTCTATGTCTGGGTGTAAAAAATATGTATTTAAGTATATATTTCTATGTATAATATGTAGTTTATCAGCCGTCTGGTTATCACTCTCTTGACGCTTACTTTGGGATCAGATGGCCGGTTGTGGAGATGTCCCAAGATATTTATTATCTAATTATATGCATATAGTGAATATATGTGTATATATTCATGACAATAGTTAAATATTTAGTACATCACTTAGTCCATGACATATTAAAAACCGAAAGATTTTGATTTTGAATTTTTGATTTTAATTTAAAACTAAAAGATATTTAAAATGAATAGTTTTAGTGAGGTGCGGCGCTTCCGCCAGCGAAACTTTCAGAGGGTTATTCCATTCAAAAAATCCATTTATACCAATAAAGTGAACAAAATTGCCTCAGTTGCAATTTTAGTCTGAATAAAAAACTTTCAATTGTTCAATTAAATTGTTCAATTTACAAATTACAAATCTATTCACACTTAGAATAGCAGGAACTCTCTTTGAATGTTAAACCGCCAACATTTGCTCAGATGTTTGTGTAGTAGAGAGGAACTTTATAACAATAAAATAAATTTGTTCTTTAAGGAAAATAATATAAGAAATATATTGACTTTTATATCATGTATAAATCAAATTTTTAATTTTTCGAAGAGAAGTAATCGTGACATACCTAATATATTGGTAAATATGTATAACAGAGAAGAAAGAAGTTTACGAGGACTTTGGCAACTGACAAAACCTTAGCTTCAGCCTACCCCTACCATGTTGGCATAACAATATCGTAAATTTGCATCGTTGTTCGGTTAACTTTATACATAAAGTACTTAAATCACTTTTTCTTATTATAATAAAATAATAGTTTTAAAATAGAACGCACATTTTAGTAAAAAAAAACTTTAAATAGAAAAAAAATCAAATAAAAAAATACTACTATATTCTTTTAAGGTTTTCCATGCAGATAATAGGCAAATAAGCAAACACGCTTTCGTATGTACATATGTATGTTTAGTTTACCTAAGGGTAAAACCTTCAGCCTGTCACATGTGTCGCGGCTTACCGGCGGCTAAGCGCTAGGGCTTGCGTTGCGTGGGTTGACTGACGCTTGTAGAGATGAAATGAAATCCACCTCAATCCTTACGGACAGACAATTCCGAACGCCACACCTGTGACTGACCTCGAATATAGTTATATTTAATGTCCTATGTTACGTGAATTCGCAGTGAGCACTTAACATTATTGTACATTTGTATCTTAAATCATTAAACGGAAACATGATTATAAACTTTACGAAATAAATAGCTCGTACTATACAAATTTAATTAAATCAATATTCGATATACCAAATACTACTAATACTATTGGTCACAAACACTATTATTGGTCGCAATATCTTAAATTCTTATTATTAATGTAAATATTGGAGTATTTATGTCTGTTTGTGCTACGTAATCCGTCTCTTGCGTTTACGCGTCAAACTAGTGCACAAGTTTTGTTCAATTTAATAAATTACTTTTTAAGAGAAGAAAATCACCGAAAAGCAACAGGTAAAAGATACAAAAATATATGTGAATTTATTAGATTCAACTGTAACGAAGTCCCGCGCGACAACTGCTTCAAACACGACATCCCTTGCATCCGGTGAGTAAGTTGAACGGTTGCTTACAGTTGTGCGATCGTATTGCAGGCAGACGAATATTTGTTACAAACTGATTGGGAATATGCGATTAATACATATATCGCTTCTTGTAGCAGTATAGAACATATGAGAGGTCACCATGCTGTGTTTGAAAGAGTGTTTAATTTGCCAATCGCTACGGAGTGTGGTAGTCTATCGTCTTTTCTCATCCTTGCAAGAACGCCGCATCAAATAGTGCAAAGATAACATTAATGTCACCTTGCCTCGTAAAAGAGTTTTAATGCAACATCACGTTTATAATCCTCGGAGAGGTAGGCAGGGAAGTGTAGTACAATCCCACGGCTCTCCAGTTAAGTTTACGTCCCACTAAGGAATAGCCGATGAGCCTATTGCCGTGCATCGGGCACATTTGCAGCTTCCGAACCATTACTAGAAAATCTAAATTAGACAAATCCAGGGTTGTTGATAAAAATACTAATGTCAATCAATTATTTTTATATAATATTATTTTTAATATAGCACCCGGCTGAGACTTAGATATAAAATGTACACAAGAAAGCAGTTACTATAATTCTTATCGCTCTGATGACAAATCGCTTGTTTGCCCGTCGGCCGCAGATGATAAGAGACAATTTATTACGGCATCCGACTCAGCTTATTCTCAGTTGTCACGAGCGATTTCATTAAGTTTACCACCTATTTTCGCATACGAGCGGAGATATTTGAATTTTATTTCATAACAACATGAGGTATATCTTTAGTTATTCACGGATAACAAAATAATATTGGTTTTAGGAAAAACATGTGAGGGTATTTTTTTTAGGAAAAACCTTCTTGCTATTATGAGTTGCCCGATACCAAATAAATATCAATGGAGAATGTACAGGAAGTGATTTGAGAACTGGATGGTGACAAGAGTCTATAAAGCTGACGATAACATAATGTATTGTAACACTGTTGTTACGACGATGTGATCTGAAACTAGGTAGAAGATATATTATGATACCAGACAGCTGGTTTTCTTCTTCGTCAAGTCAATAGTTATGTCTAGGGTCTGCCAGGCAATATATTTTCGTACTTAACAAACTATAGTCGCCGCACAGGAAAGCCTTCTTAAACACCAATACGAACATACTTATAATTGAGTATTAGACTCACATATGTTTCTCGCGATGACCCGTAATTACTCTTCTTGATTGGCAAGACAAGTATATCCGCAACTTATAATTTCAAAGCTATATTACATAATTTTATTTATTCTAAATCACTCATATTATCAATATCCGTATCTTATAGTGATTATACGAGTCGAGGTAGGCAGAGGAGTGTACCAGAGTCTCATGGTTACTTCCACTAGGGAATAGGTAGTGAATCTATTTTCATCCACATTAATTTACAAATCACGAGCAATGGCCCATTTAACAAGATCATTCACAAATAATACTTCGAGCGCTACGGGACAAGTTTTCGTACATTTCGTGAATTTTAATGGGGATGTAAAACTATTCATAATTATTATTCTACAGAAGCTTAACTCTGCCTTTTTATTTGGCCATCTCAAACTCCGCCTGTGTCAAATAGATGGTCGCTTGTGGCTTGTTTTATTCGGCGGTCTTTTATTATGGTTCCAGTGAAATGCCCGTCTTCTAATTATTTAAGCAATTAAGATGATAAATAACAGTATCTCTTGATCTATTGACTTCGTGGAAAGGTTTCTCTCATCTTTATTGGATATATTTCAGTTTAGTTTCGTATTGCTTTACTCTTAATTTGCTATGTTTTTGTGTTCTAGTCTCATGAGAAAATCCAGTGCAGGACCGTAGGGATGAATGATGCTACAAATTAGATTTCAGTTTGCATTGTGAAAATTCTCATGAATTTTACGAGGGCAAATTAACAAAAAAAAATTTTCTACCCTAGCCAGAGTTGATTGCTATCTCGAGTGATATGATAAATTACTGCGGTCGAAACCACAAGATTTTATATCAACTCGTGTATGTACACCATTAATTTCTGCTCCTGACATAGCTCAAGGTAATTTGAGTACAACATTCAGAACGCCAGCTAATATTTCATTTGACAGAACCACCGACCTAAATCACATAGAAATACTAAAAAATATATATATTGGGTTAAAAATGTCCGCAGTTGGTAGCGGGTTGACTGAAATAAATGTTATACGAGACTCTACGTCCGGTACAACCTGTGATATTAGAATATTATTCACGTTTATTGACTTACCGTATATGTATTTATTTATTATTGTGAACTAGCTTAAAGTGAGAGATACAAAGGGTGTATTTAACGTTTGATTAGATCTATTTCCTCCCAACCAATCTGAGTGATAAGGACAAGGCAACAATGGTAACTTTTCACCACGATGTCACATTCAACCAAACAAAAGAACAATTTACTTAAATAGCTCTTGGATGAAATATGTTTTAAAACTATATAT
>DWEI01002611.1:0-14050 GCA_018245875.1 Mysoria ambigua | reverse complement strand
CGGTGAATCGTGGGAATGTTCTGCATTCCTCTGCCTACCCCTTCGGGGATTACAGGCGTGAAGTTACGTTAAATTTTTCTAATTAAAAAAAATTCTGCTAGAAAATCTAATTAGAATTCTGATAGTGGTTCGGAGTCTGGATATGTGCCCGATGTATGGTAATAAGCTCACCACCTATTACATAGTGGAACGTAAACGTAACCGGTGAAACGTGGGAGTATCTTGTATTCCTCTGCCTACCTCTTCGGAGATTACAGGCGTCAATTTACGTTACATTACGTTAGTATAGATAAATATATGTGTGCGGCGTTTTGGTCCATTACTTAATAAGTGCTTTCTTTGTTATCAACATAGTCTATGCATACTACATCTGGAACATTGAAAATACTATCACATGTAGAATTATTGATAAAAGTTGAATTATAAATATTAGGTACCACGCACACGAAACAAAATACAATTCGCCTTTAACACGTCCGCGTGTTTTCGCAATGATTTAATTATATTCACAAGGCATATAAATGAATGTCAGGTTTAACATAAAACAACCATATTTTATTTTCCGAGCTTTTAATTTAATTACTTACACACTACGCTACGCTACATTGCACTACGCTTTGTTTAAAAAATATTAATCACCGGACATTTTTTCTGGTATCTATAAATATATGCCACATTTTACATCATTATCGTTATCTTCACTATTACCTATTATCATTTCATTGTCGATTGAAACTGTAGATGTATTCCATATGAGCTATTCATAAAACGTATCATAACATCTGTAATCACCGAAGATCTACGCAGGCAGCAGGTAGATAGATCACTGTAGTACGCTTCTACGTCTCTCCAGTCGCGTTTACGTCCCGCTATGGAATAGGTGGTGATCTTATTAAAACAAGCTCGGTACAAAACCATATACCGAGTCAATATTAGAAATTATTACGAAAAATTTTAATCACAAAAATCCAATAGCACGCGAACCCGGATTCGAACCCATGAATACTCCATCAACAGTCACGCCCGCGATCACTTGACCAACGAAACAGTCAATTATTCAAATTCAATTATTCATAGTAATTGACATCACTGAGAAGAGTCATGGGTTTTTATTGTAAGTCATTGGCATATCCCTGGCTTTTGTTTTTTCTTATCTTCATCAAGTGATATGTCAGCTTTTGGTTCCGATCTCGTCTGATGGAAGCGTAGATAAATAATTTAGAGAAGATCACATGTCAAAGTCAAATCCAAATTATTGTGAAAATCAGATCAAAGAGATCCATATTTCTAAGAGTACAACTCAAAACGCTATCAATACTAGTATATACATATGACATAAAAGGATTACATTACACTTTGCCCACATAATATAAAAATAAATAAATAAATTATTACACGCTATGTGACAATGCGTTTAGTTATTGTTATTAATAAAACAATTGAGACGACAGTTATGTAAGTATATAAAAGACAAATATTTATAAATTATGTTATTTTATAAGATTAATCATAATTAAACGTAATTATCGGCTTAAGTCGTAATTTATTTCGTGACTCTCAATTTACGCTTGGTTACTTGCTCCAATTAACGTATTTATAAAATTATACGGCAATAATATTAATGATACCGCATACTCGATTACAGGGAAAATAACAATTAATATGATAATTATCGATACTATACTTTATAATTATGTAGAGACATCACATTTCATGCCTATCGCTGTCAGCGAAGACAAGACCAATTTCGTTCGAGACTCTATTATATAATTAACCTGTATTCATTTCGTACACACACTAATTATAAGCATACGCGAGGTTCACTCTTTACCTTTAAATTTTAACGTTGTATTAACACTTTATAAAATTTGTAGCCGGCGTTGTTTATACGACGATATCGTTAAGTGGTTTGTTCTGACCTCTGAAGGTGTTTTGTTGAAAATGAAAAAAGAAATGTTGACAATGAATTACAATTGACTAGTGTGAAATATCAATTTTATACACCTGCGTGTATTTATCGGCCGCGGCGCCCGCGTGCGCTATAATGAACCAACTGGCAGCACTATGGTTAGGCAGGAGTCGCACGTGTGCAAACAGCCTTATGACTGGCTACTTTACAATTCATTCAACGATGTAAAAGAATTGGACGTAGATGCCGAGGGACATCAAGACTCTTACCTACCTTGATCAATTAGGCCAGATCCTGATGGGGAAGCCAGAAGTCTCCGAAACCGGCGTGCTTGTATGAAGAGAGCGATTAATATGGAACCTGTAAGGGACCTGGCGTGAAAGCATGTATCTATGTATAACAACAAGTTCATCACCTATTCCGTAGTGGGACGTAAACGTTTCTTGTAAAAAGTGGGAGAGCACTACCCTACTCTGCGTACCTCTTCAAGAATTACGGGTATGGTATTATGTTTAAGTAATCCACTCTTATACATTTAATTTGACGCTAAAAGCTGTTTTGATCTGTACAACAATAACAGGAAGGTGGATTTTATTATTTGCCTGCGAATGCACCAGAATATTTTCGCTCCCGTGCGACAGGGTTCGCATTGATGTCTTTTGCTTTGAACTGTTAAGCGACCATGAGTTCTAAACATTGCCAATAGCAGCTCACATCTGTAATACAAATGTGTATACGTTTAGTCTCGGTAAGTCGTCTCATATCAAGCATGAATGTTCTCAACTAGTTACCATACTTCTTAGGTATCTGACACAGGATACAGGTAGTCATAGGCTGTACTCTTCGCTTAAAAACGAGTTCACCTTCGTTAGCTTTTATATGTTATCATATTTTATTGGTTATTAAGTACAATGTGTCAATGGTTGAAGGTATAAAATAATTTAAGATATTAGGTTACGCTCTCTTTATAAATGGCTAGTGAAGGCGTCAGTTTAGGAATGCACCGGTAGCACACTATGCACAATTAATCCTTCATCCAACAAGCATTACTAACAACGGAACTCATCGTCATTCGTTGTTCTTTTGTTATACAACACATCACTATACTAAGCGATGTTTCCGCCTATCGCGCGTAAACAGTAAGGGATACATAAATGAAGTTATGCCAACAGAACAAGACAGCACCGCGCGGGCCCTCCAGCGAATTCGTCGCGTCACCCCCACGAGTGTAATTAGCGGCATGCACGCCGCCACGTGACATTCAGCGCACCAAGAGCACGCCGGGAATCTCAAGCTGCGTTATAATTGTATAATTGTAACACAGTATCATAGCAGTTGCGTTGGTGGCATTCCGTTTTCTCTCGGCGTTCGCCTCGCATGCTTTCTAGTGTAATTGCCGCGGTAGGCGCTCTGTTTCCCGTTGCGCGTCGCTTCGATGGACATTGCCCTTTTCCGATATTGTACGACCAACTGATCTTGTATGTGCTGCGTCGATAGATTTTGGTCACTATTGTTTGATTGTTCAATAATATTTCAGTTTTACTCACTAAACCTATGCCTTTGAAATGCTTCAAAACTTACGGAAAGTCTGTTGAGTAATAATTAATGAATATTATGTTAGGTGTAAACAAAATACGTTACATCTTTAAAAGAAGACCAGTTCAAAATTTCATTCAATATACAAGCGTGTACGACCCCTTTAATGAATGTAGAAGAGGCGAAAGAAATCTGCCAAGACCGTAGCAAATTTATATCCTTGATCTCTGCCTGTCTCGATGGGAAATAAGCGGAATAATATCACCAACCCAAAATAATACACCAACCCATCACCCTCTTAGAAAATATATATACCTAAAATCATCCTCGGACTACAAACTCTAATGGGGTCCCTACTGACGCTCCAATGCTTTCTTGTAAAAAATGTAAAGTAGCAAAGCGAAAAACTGCTCAGTTACTAGTATTCAATAGCATGATTAGACACTGCAAGTAATTGCATTAGTAACATTCGTAAGCGACTTTGAATGTCAAAGAAACAGTGCCGTTTCTTTGACGCTCACTAGTACAATGAGGAGCATGAGTGCTAAATACACAGTGTTATAAACATAAAATGCATAGTCTAGGTCTGAATAAATAGTATTTTATTTTGTTTTTTTTCGACCCTTTTACCGTTGCTGGAACATGGACCTCCTGTCATAATGTGAGGGCTGAGGCCATAGTGAAGTTGTCCTGCACAGTAAACTGAATGTTTCAATCAGAACACTTAATATTGATACGGTATCTGACTGACCTGCCATAAAAGATGTGCAACCTTCTATTCGGCATTTTTGAAATGAGTAAGCAATTCAAAAAACTGAATATTTCTGCTATCGAAATATCTATTTTTTTACTTTTTAATTCTTAGTCTTGAAAACTGGTATGACACAAAGATAATAATATATTCGTAATAATAGATAATAATAGCTTTACAGAACTAGTAAAACCCAGGAGGCTATGGCACACTTTTAATAAACTCTTAATAAATGATGTAGACTCAAACGAGTCAATACACCAACTGCATTGCAAGAGACGAGGGTAAAGAACAGACAGCTGCTGTGATAATAAATGAAGAGATGTTGTGTCCAATATAATAACAAGCTGTAAAGAAAAGTCCAATTAAAGAACATAATAGCCCACTTTCGTTGCCGCGAGACCCGTCCGCGGTGTTGCGTGAAACACACTGGCTCACTTAGATACAGCGACGGCTGATAAAAGTTTTCACTCCGTGGTCTTTTGTGAAGCGTTTGACAGAGAACACCACGGGTAACCGTTTGGATGGGGTTCGTTACTGACAATCCGCGCACGGTCTATCGCCGCTGTGCAATAAAAATGTTCAGGTTTTATTGGACGTGACATTTTAATCATCACCCGGATTGTTTTTTGTATATCATATTTTATCAAGAAACATTAGGAATTGTATAATTATGTTTTGGTTTGAACAATTAAGGATTGTAAAGCTAACAAGTGAGAGTGTTCTGCATTCCTCTGCCTACCTATTCGGGGATTACAGGCGTGAAGTTACCTTTTTTTACGTAAAGCTAAAAACTTACTTTATACGCGAATAAATGACCTTGAATACATTACACTTATAGCTATATACATGCACACATATGTACTAGAATATGCACCGTTACACACTGTTTAATATAAAATAGTTAATTCACTGGCTCATTTGAAAAAAGAAAACGAATAACATATATTATAAGACAATATATAATTATACCCTGAGAAACACCGTATAACTGTGTATAAGTTGTGAGTTATACAGAAGTCGTTTAAACGCAAGGCGCGGCGCATCGATCACAATCGGTCGCATTCAAATGAGCCAGAATTTATCACTCGGGATGAGTGAGACATACATTATGCTAAAGACTTGAAAAACACAGAAATGGCATCAGTTAAATTTTAATTAGCTGAAATAGTGTTTTATCTTCCATTTATAAATTTTCAGACTTGCAACTTATTTTTGTTATACCGAATAAAAATTTTAAGAAACGTAATAGTTTTTGCTATAAAAGCACGGTTACTTTCTTTAGAAGTTAATCAAAGTAACATTCCAAAGATTTTGGAATTAAATTATTAACACATTAATATTAAAAGTTTTTATACATGTACATAGTATTTGTAACCATTACAAATTAACTTTACAATACATTAACCTACAAAATAAATGAACAACAGATCTCTTATAAACGTAAAGTGACTAACCACAAACCTTCACAGATAAATAACAATAAAACGATATTTTCTCTGACACCTCTATACAACTTGAAAGTCTGCGGGCTCACGCCGTCCACATCCCATATTTACCAGGTAGCCGTGGTAATGTCTCTGATAACAGGCATTAAGAGCGGAGCGGGCCGCCAGCGGCCGCGTGCCGCTCTGCCGTTACGAGACGGTACAAGAGTCAGGCATTGATGGCGAATGGCATCATCTACGTATAGTTTTAAATGGCTATGGCGTTAAAGTCACTTAGTACTAACGCTTGCGTTTAGAGGGAGCCATATTTTATTTTAATTAATAAACTGATTCGTTATCGTATTTACTTTCACTTTATGAAATAAAGTTCTGGAAATTATTTTTCAATTACAATCAGTCCAAAAATCACTTAAGTCATCATTGGGTTTTTCATCATCACGAAATTGATGAACATAGAAGAAGCACGTCAGTTAGATTTGAAAAATTTGGTACCGCTTAGATCTCTTACAGAGTGAGCAGAGGGTTTACTCCGCAAGGACCTGGCAGGACAAGACACAAAAAATACAAAGACACAAATAATTATAAACGCTTTAGTAATAATAATAAAATTATGATTATTAAAGCATCGTTGAATGTCAATTCCAACTCCAAAAATATTTTCATATTTACTATCATTATAATTCCTACACGTTTCAATAATGGAGTTTAATTATAATGATGACCAGACGCGTCGCTGCGGAGTCGCTTCTGTCGTTTCTTATCTCCTCGCTCACCTCCCGAAGCGATAGTAGCTCATTGACGTGCAAAAACATTTCTACGTGAATTAATCCTTTTTTTATCGCATAATACGGTATTTCTTATAATTGATGAAGTTATTTAGCTGTCTCTTTATTGCATTTTACATTTAAGCCACTAGACCGATTTGATTGTAACTCTGTTTAAGAGTAATTTGAACGTTAGTAGTCGTTACAAATATTTTTTTCAAACATATCCTTAAGGATATAAGATACGAAAAATTATGAAGTATTTGGACCGCTGACGGAGCTAAGTCATAGGCAAGAACTAGTTTTGTATAATAAATAACTGAAATTGACTTTATATATTTAAATTTCTATAATAAATAAATTGACTTGAGTTTGAATTGACGAAGTGGAAAGAAAATTTGTAAACGCAATTTGGTATATTACCGAGAAATTGTTTACAATTTTTAAATTCCATTTTATTTCCGAATAATTATACAAATAATTGTACAATAAATTAAGTAAATAAAATGGTAAAATTGTGTAAAAGTTAATTTTCTCCCATTGAATGCCCTTTTAATGGTAAATATATGTAAATATAAAACCATTAAATGTCGTTCAAAAAATCGTCGTTATCACCAGTTACTATTTAGGTCATGATCTGCCACGCTAACCAAACGCAGATTAAAAAAAAAAACAATTAAAAATATATCGCATTCCTGAAGCGACTACATATAATAAACCGGTGTTGCGATCCCGAATGCGAATCGGAGATACATTACGAAAGAGGCTTCGACGGAAAAACAAAGAGTCCAGCCGAACGACTCAAGTCACGACCGGCGACCGCGATATTGGTGACAAAATGTTTTTACGCCTCGCTCGTCGCTCGTTTTTTGTCTCTTTTTGGGGTTCCGCAAAGCGAAACGATATTCTCGAAACCCTTACATTACATTGGTGGACGTATACGATATGGAAACGCAGTTTTTTTTGACTATGTATTTAGCAATTTGCTCTGGTAGTATCGTGCCTACAAGGACACGCGCCTTCTCACGCGTCACCAGAGGATTTAACAGATGATCTAATAACTATCGGCCACTTATGATCAGTAAATACTAATCTTCACTGAAATTACTCAATCTGCCTGCCTCTTCGAGGATTGCAGGCGTTATGTAATGTATTTTATAAACATCGAAGTCTAATTATAATATATGTTATGTAGTATGTACCCAGAGAATCTAAGATTTTTCAAAACCCCAGCTAGCTTGAGCATAAACATGCATCGTTTATTTTTATACTATCATATGAAACTTCACTTTTCTTTTTCAAAGATTTTTTTTAAACCATTTTAAAATCTATACAGAACCCTACCGATACTGGCAACACGCTACAGAATTGTTCTTCCGTTCGCCTCTGTTTACCCTTTTTGTTTTTTGTTTTATTCATTTTTTGTTTTGTTTTCACAACGTTATGGAGTTTTAATTAAGTTTTAATTTTATCTTGCCGCTCCTGTTGTTTAATTGAGAGGATTCGTTCGAAATCTTTCCGATCGAGTGTCGAGCGAGAAATATAGTTGTCAAGGATACATGTCGCATTGTAGACAAATAAAAGAACACTAATGATTAAGGTTATAAACTCAATAACACTTTAATTAGTTTGTACATAAAATTTGTGATGTTTGTTACTTAACGTAATCCAAGTTATATAACTAAGTTAAGTTATAAGTGTTATTTTAGTGGACTGTTTGTATAGATCTTGTTTGTTTATTTATTATTTCTTTGTACATGAGAATGTTCTGCATTCCTATGCCTACCTTTTCAGGGATTACAGGCGTGAAGTTACGTTTAATAATAACTAATATTGAGAGAATTAAAATAATAGTACGTTCTAGAAGAAATAACTCTACAAACTATGGATACCGTTTGTTGTGCTTGCTCTACTTTCTAGATTCCATTACAGTTTATCATTTATTATTCTCATATACGGTGTGCGATAAAATGTTTTTTCTATTGCCATAAAATACATTGTATTGTTCATTAGTGAAAGTTAATTTTTATACCTCCCTTGAGAATTTATACTCGAACGAAAACAACCCAGCAAATTGCTATAACATGCACCCTTAAAATTTCTTGATTTTTTAACTTTAAGTTAATGTATCGAGTTAATTGCAGTTTTTATTAATGCTTCTATCAATTAAAATGGCTACGGTATTTTCCACTGTGATCCGTTGACATGAGACGCGCAGTTTTGAAATGTTGAAAACGTTGAGAATTCTAGTGGATTATCACAAAGATTAATTCGCCAATATTTCAGTGTGTAATTGATACTGAGAACAAGCAGTTACAGTTAATTAATCCGACTGTAATTTCGACGTACTGATGTGAAATCGGTCAGTTTACATTCCAACGTTTTCTTTGTCCACTGGGCATATATATAAGTGAGTTGAACTCGATGTTTCTGCATATAGTTTATATTATTATGTTTTTGATATATGCGTATGTAAATTGCCAAATAAAACGACAAGGTTTCTTTAGTTAGCTCATATAGACATTTAACAATGAGATTTAAGCTAGGAGACTTTATGTTTAAATAACAAAATGTTATAATAATTACGAAGAACAATATATCCACGACTATGCTATCATAATATAATAAACTGGAGGTAGACAGAGGAGTGTAGAATACTCGCACATTGTACCAGTTACGTTCTTGTCCCACTATGGAATAAGGGATGAGCCGATTGCTATACATCAGACACAATTCCAGTTTATGGAACTACTGGAAATTTCAACTACGAATGCAAAATAAATTCTAAGTTATAATGACCCAGTAGCACCGGACCCACAATCGAACAGGAGCCATTGCGACAGCTAAATCTGCTGATCAGCCGAACCTTTTACATTTCAACACATAATACATATTCGTGCTTATCGTTCTGACTGGAAATCGAATTCACAATCCTTTATTTGGTTTTATTTGGTATTTAGATTTGCTCGTATTAATCACTGGAATCTGTCGATTTTGAGGCCAGCGTCAGAATATATTCTCCGACCCCACCTCGGGACACAGAGTGTCGTATGAAGTTTCTACGATTGCCAAGGCGCGTGCCGATCGTGGGGTTTGTGGGCATCACCCCTCAGGAGAGGGCTATGTCCAACAGTGGACTACAATAGGCTGATGATGATGCTAAACAATGGACTCACAGACTAGTCAGTCCATCTACCCCTCAAACGAACCCAATATAACCAAAGGTATGTCTGTCTGGTAGAAAAAGGTTGAGAACCTTGTAGTACTATGAAATATCGAATAAAAAACAAATACAGTCAAATTTTTTTTTATATGTTTACAGTCAAAAATGTATTGTGTTTTAAACTAAGCCACTACAAGGTTGTCTTTTACTGATTTGTCCTGCGTATATTAAATTACACGTCATTTATGTACCGTCGAGTGACCCAAACATAGAAATAAAAATGTTTTTAAAAGTCACCAGGAAAAACATTTTGCCACTCAAAGTACTCATACTGACATTCATTAGGCAATATGAAGCAACAGAATTATGTTTTAGCCATAAAAGGAAGAGGGCAGGGAAGGGAGGTATTCAGTACAATCTATAAATAAGAAATAAACAGCCATTACAGGTAAATATATTCCATGAATACATTAGTAGCGAATGATAAATAATCGATGTCGAATCGTATTTCAACGGCTCAACACTATAAAGTCCAAATATGAACGTAGGAGCGTCTCGATTACACGCAGTAAAAAATGTTATATCCCAAGCCATTGTGTTGTCTATAACTAGACATGTAACACCTATAATTGAGTGTATTTTGATGCGCAACGGTGTGAACTATTTCGCCAGGTGTAGAAAAGAAATCGTGATGTGCATTCAGAATGTTAATAACCGTTTCTATGAAATGTCTAGTCACCTAGACTTGTAAGAGACACTAAACGCTAACTTACGATTATTTATGTAGTGTGTTAACGTTGTGCTGTTAAATGTGTGTCAGGTCACCCTATAACAAGCTCTGATTAGTTTCGGAATGGTCGCTAGTATATGAAATCCTAACGAGATGCGTTTATTATTATTGTTGTAATTTGAATTGTGAAGCAATATTTTAAAATTTAAAAATGGAAAAGAGAGTTGGGAACAAGACCAAAGACATTTCCAAGTCAAGCAGTGGATGGGAATAGAATGATGATGATAATGATAATTATATTAAACATGTGTCCTATTTATATTGGTAATATTATATATTTTGTGTTAATATTACCTAAATAATGAAAATAACTGTAGGGAAATTTCAAGTCCAATTTTCAATTTAATTCGACTTTATATGTGTTTACGAGTTACGTGGGAGTTTAAAAATCAAAACAGAGTTTAAACTTTACGAAGACAGAGTTTTACAGAGTTTAAACCCTTTACGAAGACATAACATAATTTACCTTATGTATATTCTACAATCGATGAATATTCAACATTTTCACTGCAGATAAGTTATTTTTTTTAATACATGAAAAATGTAACGTGCACATTTTGAAGGCCTTACCAACACATAAATGCATATCACTCACTCTGACATACAATATTTCGATAAAATCTCACTAATTTTTGCCTTGATATTCCAAGATCGCAGATTGACATTTCCTAAATGGTTCATAATTTGAAAAATACGCCAAGCGACGTATTAAGGGCAGCTGGGGATGTAAAAAAGGCGAAGGGATATTTTAAAGGGGAATAATTAAATTTAGTAATTAGGACTTCACCGGGCTTCATTCAAGAGAACGATACGGCGAACCGGTTTGCACCGGAAACGGTAGGCAGTTATGAATTGGAATTAATGGCGCGTTATTTGTGCAAAATGGCGACTGATAAACGTATGACAAACGTCTTGTTAATGTACAATTTAATTAGATGTTTGATTGTTGTTTAAATTTGTTGATTTTAAATAGTTTTGTTTAGTGTGTTAACTAAAATTGTGATACTGAAGTATTATTATTATCCCTGTAAGTGTTGAAGATTGTAATTATATTTTTATCTTATGCACATTATTACAATATACTGTATCTTCCATACATGTTTGTTTGTGGCAAATCAATCAGTGAAACTGCCATCCATGAGTTCAAGTTAACTAAATTTCTATGTTCCTTATATTATATTCCCGTAAAATTATCTGTATTATATTGTAAGCATATAGCTGATTGAGACAGATTTGCGTTTGAAATTATATACATATTTGTACTCTATACTTTAACTGCACTAAAAAAAACTATACCTCTTTTTAAATAATGCCTTTTAAACTATGCCTCTTTTGAAATAAAACCAACAAAAACTAATATTAAAATTCACATCGGCGCTAAAAAGCGAAAAATCATAAAATACGTCTACGCTAGAGCTAAGCGCAAACAAGGTCCACGACGCCCGGAGGTACAGTCGGCTACATAAATAACCGGCAGCGATATGAAGATGTCGAGCTGTAATGAAACGTCACAATATCTCGCTCATTGATTGCGAATACACCTCAAGGGGGCTTGTTTTACGTGCGTGATTGTACATGTTTATGTTCCCTTATTAACTGAATGTTTTCTATATACCAGGGTAGTTAATGGTCATTGAAATAATACCATTCTCATATACAGTGTAATTCCAATTTTTCCTTGTTGATGGTCCTCATTGTGAATGAATATCATTATGTTTTGGAATTTAAAAAATTAAGTTGATTATTATGCAATGTTTGGTTGATATGTTAAACCGCACAGTCGCCCCACAATTATGAAAGAGGATAATTCGTGTTTATCGTTAATATGGCCATAGTTATACCAAGATTAGCCTATCTTTAGTCTTTACTCAAAGAGGTCTGATAGTGGATGGTCAGAGAACCGGGATTCTGGGAAAAAAGAATGCGAGATATAACGGTGTAAAGATAAGATATTTGGCGCTCAGTACCTACTCTCCGCATGCAAAACAAAGAAGCTAGCGTGATATGTAGTAACGAAAAAATATTTATTATAACCATATACATAGATAGTCGTTTATACATGGTGTACAGTTACCGAACCCTCTACAAAATTTTCAATACAATGACAAGCACTACGACTTATATAAGTAATTAACATTAATACATAATTTCATTTCATTAACAAATATTATTGATTTATTCGTTACCATTAGTTAATTAATTAATCCATGCAAACCTAACCGCAAACAAATTTATTAATTTTAGTTAATTATTACATTTTAAACTAAATTAAATAAAGTTTTCATAAGCATTACCTATATTTGTTCTTATTGCACCATCACGCTATCTCCCTTATGAAGGCGTCATAGAGAAAACTTTAATGTAGTAAAGTGGTGGAACATAAGATATGAAAGCTATGAATTATTTTCGCACACTACAAAGATACTATTAAAGAAAAGAATATCAGCTGCTTTGCCTCACGCGCCATTATCGATTACAATCGCTAAATCGATTTCGAACTTAATTGATTGGGCGCACGAGCCGTTTTTTCCGATACGAATAACTCAATACCGAAAAACACATTGTACTACAAAAGTTTCAATCTATTTTAAACCTTCTCAAAATGGTATAAAGTTCCAAATAAATAGCACGCTTTGGCGGTTACTATCTTTATGATCTGATTCATTATTTTTTTGAATGTCTCACACAAAATTGCAACCTAAAGGTTTCAACATAAAGTCCAATACAGCTTGTGGGTTACAGCAGTTATATTCTTTAAAGTATTAATTACATGTATTCGGAATACGAATCGTTTTCGGAATTCAACATTCGATTTTAATAGCCGAAAGTTACGACTGTAATCGCAACCGTGTCGCGGTAAAAATGGCTAAACGATTTATTCTCAACAATTGTCGTTTATTTTAATTGTCAATGGGTTCTAATCATTCGGTTTGATGGATAATCGAGATATTTAAAATATATAAAGATGTGGAACTTTTTACCGACCGTTAAAAATATGTTCCGACGAATTGGAGCAATATTGAAGTTAAATTAAAATTTTATAACCGCAGAATACAGAAACTTAATTGCGCCGCAATAAAAACGCCGATGGTACGTTATTGTGAAGCTGGTATACATTGACTGGCTCGCCGGTCGAATGGTTACAAGCGGGTTTGAATCCTACTTCTAGTACTTTCTAACTTAGAGTATGTAATTAAAACTTACAGAAGTGATTCTCAGTATAGATTTGTGCCCGCTGTATGAAAACTGACGAATCATGAAAGTATTCGCCACTCTTCTGCCTAGCTCTTCGGGAAAATATAGGCGTGATGTTAAGTTTTTATAAACCTGGCATCTGTCGTTGTATCTTATTGGATTGATCTTTCAATCTACTCATAGTTAGATCCCCATTGTACATTGAATGTCCAGTATCGCCGTCATTACTGTTAAAAATGACATACATATGCTTATATTTGTATATTTAAAATAAAAAAAAAAACATTTAAATTCGCTATACAGAGCACATTACATTATGAACATTATACATATATACATCCTTAATATATCAATTATCGATTATACTTAATATACGTAAAAAAACGTAACTTCACGCCTGTAATCCCCGAAGAGTTAGGCAGTATACTCGTATAGTATATTATCGATTATACTTAATATAATCTATTATCGATTTTACTTAATATATCTATTAT
>DWEI01002610.1:0-14052 GCA_018245875.1 Mysoria ambigua | reverse complement strand
GATATTTGGCACTCCGTGCTCTCTGCCTACCCCGTAAGGGACTCGGCGTGAAGATATGTATGTATGTATGTACATAAGGTATATCTTAAGGTACGTTTAGGATTACGCTCGCGGTTCAAGTTGTTATCCGGGATTATAAAAGTAAACTTAGTAGTTAGGTAATGTTGTACAAGAAAAAATTCAAATCAGTCAAAGTTCTATGGACGAATTTGTTTTTTTACTAAGCCTATTCATTAACGTAAACATGAAAATTATAATTTGTGGTTGGTTCATTTACAAATTCATAAGACGCAACGAACGATCTTCGTTTACGAGCAAGACAGTTTACATTGATCTACATAATATCGTAAAGACTCATAGTTAAGTGTTGCTTGTCTTCTCATAAGATCCCAATCTGAATTCGTCCTAAATATTTCGAATATCAATTCGCGTGCCCTGTAATCATTGCGTCATCTTTCATTTAAATCGACATGCAATTGGATTAAGTTGTGAAATCCGTTCAACGAGTCACTGAAAGCCATTATTTTATAACATCTCACGTGTAAATATTTCACTGAATTACTATTACGAAACTTGAAAGAATAGTTGTGCAATGTTAGTTATTTAGTTAGTTTGTGCAATGTTAGTTAGTTGGGTAGAAACTTATTTATTAATTATATAGATAGTAAAATATATTTTAAATGAAAAATAAAATCATTACTTTGTATTTATAACATATATAAATTTCCTATAGCATATTTTATTGTAAAAATATAATTAATAATATAGAAATCCTTTTATACGTACTTCTTCAAACACGAAAGTACCTACCTACACCAAAACACGTTTACACACAAAGCAGTCCAGAGTCTTCGTTTAAAGATTCACTGCCATTTCGAATCCATTATTTCGCGTGTCTGTCAATGCAGTTTCGTCCTTAAACGCGTAGCAATGTGTATCATTGTTGTATAATGGTGAATGTAAAAACTGTTGGTTTTGGCCCGTTGGCGACAATCTGGCTGCGTGGGCACTATCGCGGCGGCGAGGTCGCGCCGCTCACCCCACTATCGCGGCCACGCTCCATGCGCCTCATTAACTCGTCTATTAATAATTCATCTCGTATCTCACCCTATTGTTCTACGGAATCAACCACTCCGCTATAAACACCATCGACGCACTCCGCACAAAATACGACCCACAATACCTTTGTGATATGTCGCTCGTGTTCGAGGCTTGCCAATGTATAACATGCGTTAGGACAATGACCCGGTGATCAAGATACGTGCCTTCGACTCGATAATACGTCTTTGTTTGTATTTTATAATGTAAAAGACAGTATATCATACGCAATACTAGGTTTTACTCGTTGATATTATCTGTTTTATACATATACGCATGTGCCCATCATTGTTTTTATGTGCGTCGGAATATTTATTATAAGGGTGTTGTCATATATTAAGCTAGAAAATGTTTTAGTTTGCTATTGTCTTGTCTTATATTACTGCATATATTGCACTTCGCAAAACTTTTTCTTTGTATTTTAAAAGTAATCAAAACAGCAATATAAATAGTTGTCCATATTGTATTGTCATTTTTATTGGAGTTCAGAGCTTACTTATAGAACGCGTTTTATAATGTGCTGTACTGATTTTTATATTGCAATTTATACTAACTTTATATCATTGAACTTGTATCAAAAATTTCGGATATATTCGGATAATATACTTAACAATAGATATTTATTGTGGCCGATTAATCTATTTGGATTTTTAAGATAGAGAAATGAATGTATGATTAATATGCACAAGAAAGATGTAAAGATTATGTCCATGTCAATTAAACATTGAAACTATACTGTTCCAAAAAGGTTGATGAAGCGATAATTATTTTTAAAGAAAATTTACATTTAGCAACGTAAAAAATACAGTTAATTTAGTGATGAAATGTGTCTATTCCTACATAAGGTATACATATGAATATGGAACGCGAAGTATAATTAATCGGTCTATAAAAGCATAAGTTAGTGCGAACACATTATGCAATTTACGGATGTGATTAGAATGGTTGTATCATGGAAAATTGTAATGGTTATACCCTTATCATTCCGCTCTGTCGCGCTCCACAACTAGTTCATGTTTACACTAAAATGGCACAAAGGCCAAGTTCTGAACTAATTCATAGTAATATCGGCGTTTAGCTCTTCTTAAAAGTAACACACAATCGTGGTTTAATTTCATATTAATTGTAGTGGGATTTTTATCATTTCGATTTGATGTAAGATTCATCATCATCAAATTATTTCACTCCAGTACAGAGAATACTATCGTAATAAGCTCTGTAGCTTGACTGCTCACATCCTGCTTTTTCCTCCCAAATATTGTTATTTATGTCTCATCATCAAGTAAGATTCGACTTATTTTTAATAAAAACAAGTTTAAACGTCGGAGATTTCTATTGAAAAAAGCAACTTGTATATATTATTAATTAAAAACATAAATAAATGAAATATCTGTGTGCTACTAAATGACAAACATACCATATTGCTTTCAGAACTTTTATTTAGTTATGAAAGTGCCGAAACAGCGTAATATATTTTTCATTTTGTCAAAAATATAAAATAAACAAACTAGATTTAATTTGAATGTGTCGAGGAATTAAAATTTAGCAATGAAGATATATGATCGAAAATTATAAGATATTAAAACGCTCTATTCTTTATGACCATAAACGATAAAATTAAAAGAAATATTCGTCGCGAGTATCGTTGTAAGCTTTGTTACTTTCAAATCCTTTGTACAATATATGTATATCAAGAAAACTTAATATAATTTCACAACACAGTCAAATTCAACAAGTTCCGACTACCGTCAATGAGGGTCTCGATTTCTGCAACTTGCAGAAATTCATAGCCCGATGTCGACTATAAGTATGCCGACCGTATCTTGATTCATGGTTAGGTTTGTAACCATATTGCTACAGGCAACTTATGATTGAGGAAATAACCAGGTGTGGGCGTGCTCGGTACGTCGCCGGGCGTGGCCGCGCCGTGCAACGAGCCGTTTCCGGCTGGTCCGCCTTTTGTAAATACCACCTGCTACCAATGCACTATCGAGAATATTTTATTGATGCGATTGTCTGTCGCACACAGAGTAGATTGATGTTAATAAGCCAAAGTAGATGAAGTAAGCCGAAACGGTTAATAAGCCAGAATTATAGCTGTTATATTTTCTATAAACATACAGAACTTGGAAATACTTTTTACAGCCCTACGGGAATTATTTCTATAAATAAAAAATAAACACATACAAAGTGCACACAAAAACTGCAAAGTACGTAAAAATTCCTAAGTAAAAATAAATATTTGTAGAAAGTTCAGATTAAACTGAAAACATAAGCAAACTATATGTATGTTATTTAATAAAATCGTAACACCAGGGCTGTAGACCGTGAATGGATAGGCAGAGAAATGTAGTACACTCTCTTGTGTCGTCAGTTGCGTTTACGACCGACAATAGAATATGTGATGATTGTATTTTGAACTCAATTTGAACCTAGTACCTCACATTCAGCAATCGCGCTCGCACTCACTCGATCAACGGCTCGGTGTTATTGTATTATAATTAATTCTTTTGTACGAAAAATACACTTTATATTGTTATTTGTCTCCTAGCGGATAAAAAATATATCCCTTGATAGAATGTTGGGCATCCAGAGTTTTGTAAGACGTTAAGGGCTACTTAACGGATCGCGGCATGGTTCACCTTGCCTTGGAACGGCTCCGGTCGCCAATGGGCAGCAGCGGCGACGGTGCTAGAAGCCGTGCTCAGCGGACCCCAAGCCGCGTGAGAGTTTTGAAGAAAACCCTCTCAGGGGAACCTTGTGTCCAACAGACGACTAACAATGCACCAGTACATTGTTACCGTTTCTTATTCGTGGGATATTTCTACTATCGTTAGCTTTTTTTTTGTATCAAAATTAGCGCTAACGAAATTTAAAGTATTTTGGAGTAAATTAGCAAAACTTCAGATCTAAGATCAGATACATAAAACTTTGTTATAAACTTGCGATTGATTTGACGGTTAACTGTGTAAACATAGTTATGTAAACTCCGTGTGCTAAGGTTCAACTTTGAAAGCTATCCAACGTGAATAATCAGATGTTATGTACGTCTCGTCCATTGAGCCACGCGGACCACAGCCGCTGACTAAAGTTGGTTGTAAATTGTGTAAATCATTCATGTAATAATACCATTATGCAAATTTTACGGCTGGCTAAGTAATCGTACCGTATAATGTAAAAGGTCTTTGCATTTGACGCCCGTGCACAGAATAGCTAATGCATCTGAAGCCAGCGTGTGATACAATTGAGGTAATTAAGTAGAATGTGATTAATAGCGGTAGGTATAAAGGTTTTTGTATTGCAATTCGTTGACATATTTAGAGTCATGTATATTTATTGTGTACCCATCATAGGGGTAGACAGAGACATTGTTTTCAATGGGTACGACATCGGTTAACTTTCGCCTTTTTAAAAATTCATTAAGGTCGGTTATGTACATGCTGCCGTTTAAAATATATTTATACCCTGGCATTCTTTTACAACTTTGGTCATATATTTTGAAATTGAATCGAAATTCGTGTGGTTATCAGTATCGCTGCATATTACTAATATGTGCTTTGTGTATCGATGTTTCCGTAAGCCAGATGGTGATGTTTTACAAAAAAATCTTTATACTGGGAAAAATATTTTGCGGTTTGTTATTCGTCTGTAAGGCGGTTTAAATTCTTGATACGGCCGTCAATCCGTGCCGGAATTGCACGATAGGGATTGTTCTAGCCATTCTTTATTCATGTGCATACGTACTTGTTGCAACGGAGTTTCAATTAGAGTTAATTGGATTGCAGTCGGATTCTTTACAGTTAACGGTTTGAATTTATGTATGTAGGTACGTTTCGTTAAAATATGATTTATGTGTAACAATAATAAATAATGACACGTTGATTGGTGAAGAGTTTAAGCTGTTATTATATCTGGTAGTTCAAATTGTTCTCGATCCTATCATTATTATTTATGTAGTTAATAAAAACATAACATCACACCTGTAATCCTCAAAGAGTTAGGCAGAAGTGAGTACTGCATTTCCACGTTTCACCAGTTACGTTTAAGCCTCACTATGGAATAGGTGGTGAACCGATATATCGTACACATTTTCAGACTCCCAGCCACAACTAGAAAATCTAAATTAGAAGAATATCGTAGTGCCCGATTTGGGATTTGAACCCAGGACTTAAGACCAAGTGGGCAGTCATATAATTAATAACCGTATACCTTACCTTTTTTATTAATATTCTATAATCACGACCAGTCCCTTTCTGGGTAACCAGAGAGTATCTGGTGCCACATACAGAGATGAGGTGCTGCTACATTTGTCACGTTCTTTATTTTCTGAGGTCTTGAAAATTTTAATAGAGCTAATATTACGTTATATACGTTATTATATACGGGGAAATATTTGGCGATCATTACAGACGGACCCATAATATATAATAAGATACTGTGCTGTAATGGGTGAACGTTATAGCAAACTGTTACGGCTTGTAGCTATGCAATAACATATATCTTTGCGGTCATTAAACACCTATACCTGTACAAGCGAGGACCTGTACGCCGCCAGTGATGACGCTGTATTGTTGGCCGAGTTTTGGTCCCCAACAATATAATTTGCAAGAGTCGATACGCCAAGAAGAAATTACATGCGTGATATCGTAACTTGGTATACCTATGTTTTCAATAATTCGATAGCCGAAATCTGTTCTAATATTTTGATGGCGCAAGGCAGAGATATGTGCTCGTGTCAGCTACGCGTGCGGTCACTCCGGCGTCATTACGGAAAACGTACTGTAACAAGTCTCGCTATAATGTGCATTATTGCATCGCCTGTGACGACCTCAACGTGTCGTCGTATCGTACATTAGGCGAAACTAGTTCATCGCGTCGTCAGTACGACGCACGCGATCTTTCTCCGCGTTGCGGTGGCTAATGGACATGCTGTGTTCGACTCTGTTAATTCAATTAGCTACTCGGCGAGTAGCCGCTTCGTCAATCAACGGATCTCATTGTTTCGCACCGCAATGACACGTCGAAAATATTTTTGTCGCCCTGTGTTCATATCCCATTATAATGAATCATTTCGTTTATGTTGTCGTATAAATTAAGTATCTTTTAATGTTCATTGAAGGTTTTTTTTAGTATTATATTGACCTCGTGATCAGTGTATGATGTTGAATGTTATTTGCAATATTTCATTGCGAGTATAATCACTACTAGTTATGTTCTTCAGGTTAAATTTCTTTAGGCAATTTTCAGAAACATTTTATCCAGCTTTAAATTAGTAGGGTCTTTTATACATCGACATTTCATTATATTATCTTTATCGCGTTTTTCTACCCTTTGTATTGTTTGACTGTTGTGTCCGTTTTCCGTTTATAGACAAGAATTATGCCTAGGGTGGGATAAATTCAGATTGAAAGATTTAACACACCCTACAAAACCCACGCTTATGAATAACTCTAAAACGTTCCCAGACTTACTCATGATATTTTCTTTTTGACTCATAGTCATATTTAATCTTATAAAACACAAAAACATATTAAAATTTAAGCGTGCGCCAGGATATGGACCACACATATCTGCAGTGGGTGGCTGAAATCTAAATCATTAGATTATTATTGCTGTAATGTACCTACTCACACTTTTAACATAATAAAATACATGTTTTCCTTTCAAATGCAAGTAATTGCAGTCAATACCGGCACGAACAAAGATTGCGTCTTTACTGGTCTATGAATGTCTTTGTTAGACGCGTGGACGCGTTTTTGTCGGATCACGGAAAAGTTGTATCATAGTTGACATATGCGTCATTTATATTCTACTTGCGTTATATGCACTATGCGTTATATGCACTATCTTTTATGGTCTGGCAATCTGTAGAAATCATAAGCATATTTCTTTTCTTTATTCCCATACTATTAAAGATGTTTCAACTAGACATTCACAAAATGTTCACGAAATGCTCTTTTTGCGCGTTCTCTTCGCTACTAACTCTTTGCTCTTAAAACCGACCGCGCATAGTTCCGAATAAATTGAGATAATACGATAACCATACCTGAGTTAGATCCTTACATACTATAATTTTATTCTTCAATATTTTCCGTGTAATGATTTCCGTGCGACGTCCACCGTTGAATGAATTTATACAATTTTGACGACTTAAGTTTATTCTGCACGCTACGAGGAAAAAGCAAAATCGATCATTCGCAAGTAACGTTAGTATGATCCAAACGGCATTCATGTCATCAATAGCTGTTATTGTAGCATTGTACACAATCATTGTCGTAACGAACGAATAATAGCTGCGCTGTACTCAATAAATTCCATATGAACAATATGCAATATGCAATACTGATCTATTGTTTTCGATTCTTCTAATTTAAATCAATACTTTACATAAGTAACTCTGGCACGTTGTATCGTACTTCAGTAATGTTTGAACTGTATCATTATTATATTATCAAGCCAGGCTTTGTACGGGGTGAGCAGAGACCGCGGAATGATAAATGACTTTTTGTTTATTGATATTATTATTTGATATCATTATGAAGAATTAAAATAATATCATAAACGGTAAATATAAGTAAGCGGAAATTTCTTTAATACACAGTAATAGCGCGGTGCTGAAGGCGAACAATGTGGAATTAAAACGAAGATTTATATTTTCATTAGGTTCGCACCGAAGCGAGTTACAAATTTATCTCGACAAACAAAGGGGTAATTACGGATTCTCCTTCAATATTAGCTTAAGATAAATCGTTATACAGTGGCACACGATAATCGTTATGTTAATGAGATCATGATATTCGAGATAGTTTATATGCGAACTAAATGCTGCGTCTGGACTAGATGTTACAATCGCATTCGTTACCTACGCGTGTACATCGTTAAAATATTATTTATACATCAGAATAAATAAAGAGACATGTTGATAGGTGAAGAGTTTGTCTTATTTTCTATTGTTCTTTTTGAGAAACTGCTTAAGCTGTATTTGGTACCTTTCTTCTAGAATATTGGTCAATTGAGAAGATGTCTCATGATATCATTTCTTGATACTTTGAATATATTTGTATGACGATGTACATTTCTGTATTCCGAATTTGTTTGAATAAGCCCGTTCAATATAATTATATTAAATTAAACTGTCCATTATGAACGTATTTATTACACATTGTTCGGATCTTGGCAGGCAGAATTGACACGTCACATCTTTTTTCTTCTGCCTTCTTCTCTATGATAACAAATCATAAAGTTGAAAATCGTCTGGTCGTTTCCCGTTTTATCGTATGTGAATAATTTATCGGATTGAGGCGGTTTCTTTCCGAATTCATAGGTATGTTGCCTTGCCAAGTAACATATACATAGGTACTTAGTATTTATATTGGTATGTTAAAAAATCGGTTTGTAATTAAAATAGCCTTCCATGATTGCTTCAAGAACGTTATGTCAAGATGAATCATTTGCAAATATAATTAATAAAATCGTCAAAACTGTTCCACTGTATTAGGGGAATGGGCAAGAGTCTAATTACTCGCAAAAGCGGCTGTTCGTAAACTAATGAGAATAAATCTGGTGACAATTTGTTTTCATTCTTTGATTCTATAGTTTGAAATATAGTGGAAGTATCTTTAAGCATTCCTTATATATTAAATATAAACGGCACCTAACATAATTGGAAGGCAGCGGTAAAATAAGTAATCAATAAAAACAAACCTTGTGTAATTTAGTGTAACAATTTTAATACGTATAATCACGAGGAAAATCTCGCAAATATTCGCACGCTCGTCACGAAGAAGGAAGCAACAAACGCGGAACCGCACCCCGGTCCCGGCGATCCGCCCTTGCCGATCGTCGAACTTGGTACAAAAAAGCAGATCTCGTTTCGCCGGATACAGTTAGCTGGAGCATTAAGTAATCGGAGCCGAGAGCCTCGAGATAATGTTGAGCACGCGTGAAATATATACGAGAGTTTTTATTGCGACCGCGTTCCACTCGTACAGGTGGGCCTGTTGATCGGGGCTATTCTGATCTGTGAGTTCGTGTTTGTCCCATGCGCGACACTTCACACCTGGCCTGTACTTTGTGTTCCAATAACGTATAAGTATCATAATTTTTTCGATCTTCTGCTATCATTATACGGTTTAAAGTTTAAAATTGCATGTACCAAATGTATAATCCGTTAGCATAACTTGCTACTTCTAGTCCTTAAATCAACGTTTTGATACGATTAAAAATTGATGTTGACGTTATGAACGAGATCACCATAAATTAATAATAAAAAATATTATTTTTATTACATTGTAAAGAATCGAAAACGGCTCAAATAAAAAGAGTATACCCAATGTATAATGTCTCGCCTCGCGCTTTTTACTGTTGGTGGGTTGGATGATCCGGAAAAATGCAATAGAATCTACCTTTAACCGCCGCTGGACTGGTACACGCGTGTTGCTAAGCCGAAGAAATTCTGTCGGCGAGTGGTTTGCCTCACGGCGACCTTGCCAACGTACGCGACTCGCTAGGGTTATCACTCATATAAGTTTTGTACGATTTAATGAAAAAAAATCCCATTATTACATTAATACAATTTTAAGATATTAAACCGAACAAAACCATAATGTCATAATTTATGACATAAGAAATCGGTTTTCGAATATTTCGTGATATTAGTTACTTTAACATTTTTGTAAGAAAATATGGACATACTTATTCGTTACAAATTATATATGATAGTTATCGTGTGACGTATGTCTGACTGACAACCATATCTCTCTTCTGCTGCGACGCTTCTGTGAAAGTAGGTGATGTTGTGCGCACCGCCACCCGTCATCGCACTCGCGGGTCCTACGCCGGATTTTAAGCGGCTTTCTAAATGTACTTGTATGCCTACGAGCGATAACCGTACGCATGGACAAAAAACACATTATGATAAGCGAAAATGTAAATCTGAATAATTAATCTTTCTTACTTTATTTATATATTCCTTATTTTATTTATATATTCACAGCTCTCCAACCCTAACGGATGTGTCATAAAAACGGCTAAGTTTTTTCTAAGTAGAGTTTCACATAAGAAACGATGTAATGCTTAAAGACATCAAAATTCCATCTAATTAAACATAACGCAAACAGCGAGTGAGTCGATTTGCGTTTATAAAAAATTTGTTAACTTTTGTTAATTTAAGACGTGCGATTATAAATATTAATAAGGTACAAAATGCAGACATGACGGATAAGTCATATCGTAATTTTGAATGTAAATGATATATGTGTTTGTTCTACATAATCCAAAATGAAATTAAATTTTCAATGAGGTTTTACTACGTAAAAAATATCAATACCCTTGGCTTCCTTGTGTACTATAACAAGATTTAATTAAAAATGAGATTTGATTGCTATTGAAATTACGCATGCTAAATTCGGAACATTTAATAAAATTTTATATGCAATGAGGATTAATTACTATGTTAATTTTTAAATCAATGTTAAAAGTTTTATGGAACTTAATTGTTCAGTTACTGTAGAAAAGAATACTTTGTTTTGTAACTTCGAATCCTTTTAATTCGATAGTCCAACGAATAATAAAAATATGATTAATTTACTAAATTACTGCCGTATTTCATTACCCACGGAAAGGCTCATATTATCTATTGTATATATTTTTTAATTTTTACTTGATATCTGTAATTTAAAATCGTAACTAACCGCATTCGAAACTATTTAAATAATCGCCAATTTTTTCTAACTTTTATTTGTATAATGATGAATTTAAATAGTAGGTAGCAAGACCAGATCATTGGGATCAGCAGGATAATTAAGGGGTATGCGAAGCAAAGAGAAGTTACAACAGTAAAAGATACATCGTTTTAACTGATTAATCTAAATCTAGAACGTTGTTCAAGTTCTCCCTAACATTATTTCCTTGGTCTCCCGAAGACCGTCATACCGGATATGAAAATGACATACTTTAGTGTGTATGGAAAGTATGCTAGATTATTGAGCGATTCTAAATCGAATCAAAAACTATAAACTAATATTTGGATAGTATCACGATACTATGCTGTTGCACAGGTTTCTTAATCTTGTACTGAAACTTATATTTTTTTATAATCTTAAAATTAGAATTGAAAATTTATTTATTTGAATACACGTAACAAGGATGTTAAAAACAATTTTGTTATTTAGAAAAATAATAACCTTCGTTTTCCGGGTCGGGCACTATTAAATTTCTCTGATTAAGATTTCCCAGCATTGGCTCGAAGTCTTCATATGTACCTGGTGTATGACAATAGGCTGACCACCTATTCTATAGTGGCACGTAAACATAACCGGTGCAACTTGGAAGTGTTCTACATTCCTCTTCGGGGATTACAGGCGTGATGTTACGTTTTATATTTAGGAATCGCTTTGGAATATGCTATGTCCATTGAACACCTAGATAATGCGATAAAAATATCTCGAACAGCAACTCTGTTCCCCATAAAATAAGCGCAAGGGGTCTTATTAGGGCCAAGGCTGGACTCTTATTAATTTTAATTTGATTTATCTACGCAACACTCGATTATGAGTACTTAGTGTATGTTTAAATGGAAACGGAAAACCTGTACCTTGACAGTATAGAAATTATATCTCGTTTTATAACGCCTTATGTTATATACGTCGCTCAGGTAAATACACTGTTTGAATTAATGTTTTGAACAATTAAACTGAACCATAAAACTCAGTGAATGGGTCCATAGTATTCGTGTATAACAATATTCATTATTGATGTTATATAAATGTATCAAAAAGCTGACCAATGAATTAATTATTGTGTTCTATAAATCATATGAACTATGCAGAATTCTGCAATCAAAATATAAAAATATATACATAGTAATATGTACGTTATATGAAATCTACAGTACGGAACTTTTGCAGTACATGTTCTAAATGTACTAATCGAATTCTTACTAAAATCATAATAATAATTTTAGGTATACCAATTGATGGGAATATTCCTGCTAATTCTGTTTCCGCTTTCATAATTTCTATATCTATATTGCATTGTTCTGGTTTGGTATAAAAATAACGTATTTAAAGTCTAATATAGAACGTAGTTAATATAAAAAAGACATAAGTTGTATATAAAATTTCATTGCGGGTTTGTAAGATCAGCTCGATAAAAACAAGAAATATATCCAAACACAGTAAACTGTACAGTACCGTGATGTACATATGTATATTGCAACGTTATTTCACATCCTTTATTGTTAAAGGAAATTGTAAATATATCCGTTTATTCACAATTACTTGTTTTGGTATTTCTATTTATCGCAATGGCTTTAGGCTTACCACCCATACCATAGTGGGCCGTAGGATTACAAGCGTGATATTACGTATTGACCTCACAAATATGACCAACGGTAACTAACATACTGTATAATCAATATGTTCAATTTAATATGTAATATGTAATTTTAATATGTAATGTGTAAGCTTATACATGAGTATTCCTAAAAAAACACCAGTGTAGAAGAGTTTAATGCAGTTTGAGGAAAATAATTTTTCCAGGCGGATTCGCTTTAGGTATAACAGCATATGGAGTTCTTGGTTTCTTTTAACTTTTTTTTATATCTTCACGCCGAGTCCCTTACGGGGTAGGCAGAGAGCACGGAGTGCCAAATATCTTTATCCTTACAGACCTGGCGCGCCTCCTCCACTTAAAGTTAATAATATCCCTTAACAATTAGATTTGAGTTACTATATGTAAATATTTTTATACCAAAATCTTTATAATCGTGTATTTTATTATAATCTTGTTAACTGATGTGTAAATAATAAAATTGTTTGTGAGACATGTCCTTGAAATAATCTTGGTCGAGCAACCACTGGTAGGTATGTCGATGCTTTTAAACTGATTGCTTAATGCTTTCGGCGAAGTGTACAGCAGGAATGTTCCCGTGTGCGAAACAAAACACATTATATCGAATGCTTAGTGCGGGTTCCAGGACCCGTCGTGGTGGTACGCCTGTTCGTAGAACCTATGCCAATACGCAACTTTAG
This sequence comes from Mysoria ambigua, assembly GCA_018245875.1. Lineage (NCBI taxonomy): Eukaryota > Metazoa > Arthropoda > Insecta > Lepidoptera > Hesperiidae > Mysoria > Mysoria ambigua. Next base: position 922 of record DWEI01002610.1, on the reverse strand, counting down.
TTCAACTTTTGGTGTCGTGGGAAAGTGTTCTGTGCTGTTGTGATATAATTCCGGGTCCGCAAGTCGATGGCTGAAAATCGTAACGTTAGTATATTCAACGATGTTTAACAATTAATTGATTCTTATGAAATTCCTTGCCTCAATAATCAAAAATAAAACTGATAAAATCAATATAATATTTAAGTAATTTTAATTTCTCATTTTTGATTCCTACATTTAATTATGTGTTTTCTAAAAATTATAAAAAAATGTAGTGAAAGTGTTATACATGTTAAAGCGGATTGCGATAGAGCGCTACTCGTACAATAAAGAATTTTCTAATATTCTCAATATGACGTCACTAATCCAAGATAATGTTTTAATATGGTCGCTTTGTTTACCTACATTGGTAACCATAATTCACACAGGTGTATCGGAAGATAAGGGAATTGGTCATAATCTTATTACTTTTGATGTTACTAATCAAATACCAATGCTCGCTGATACGCTAGTACTTATCATACATTTAATACATTTTTAAAAATAAGGCTTGGTATGCATACAGCATTTGAAAATTATATTTTATATTTAACACCATTTTTAATAGAAGGTCTTAATACATACGTTTTAACAATTAAGTTTGCATTTATATGAAAAACTACAATGGGGTTGCTAAAGGCCGCAGGGTTATTTTAATTTAAATTATATACACCATATAGTTACTAGTATTTGATCCTGTCTTTTTATACGTTAATTTTTAATATTTAGCTTCTTTTGTATGTTCGCTTTTGTTTATTTCAGAATTCGAGATTAATAAGTAGTCATATAATTACACCTCAATACTGCTAAGACAGAATCGTTAATACGAGTATACCTATTACATTGATTAATATTGACATATTTTATTAATCCAGTAAATAAATAGTTTAATCTATATTAACAG